>JAAAKL020009132.1:0-15330 GCA_010016065.2 Carybdea cf. marsupialis auct. non (Linnaeus, 1758)
GTAGTGACACCGACCCTTGCTTCGTTGGGAACTTATAACTGCGTCCATTCAATGTTGAGAAGGCCTACACTGAAATTTCTCTTTGTGATAATCAATCAGCCCATACCGTTCCCCCCATGTTTAAGAAAATAAGAGTAGAATTGTCGTCACTAGATTATCCCTGTTTTAAATATGAAAGTATTTTTGAAATATTTAGCCCCGCATATTTTTCAATTCTTTCTCATATTACCGGAATCTGTCTTCAAAGAGGTCATCATGTCAAGAGGATATTATTGATACAACTGCCTGCTGGTACTTGTTAGATCATCTGAACAAACAGGACCCTCAGTTCTCCATTACATGTAATACACAAAGATTGCAGAAGGATTTTATGATATTACTCTTCGCTAATAATCAGGCACAGCCTATGAGTATCTCTTTATAGGATAGAATATATTAATACAAAAATTTTACTGGCACGAGCAATAGAAGATATTTGTGAATAGGGTCACACTAGTGGTAACGTCAGGAATCCATAGCGCATGAAGTAGGCAACAGGAAAAGTCAGTATAACAATTACGCAGTCATCGAAGTTCCTCTGTTGCAAGTTAAAGCACTGCATTTGATTTTCCACAATGCGACTGCTGTATTGCTTAGGTTATGAAACCATGTGGAAGTGAAAATAGGTAAAATATCGTCGACAGGTCAATACTCTATTGTCTAACGTACACTCTATCTTGTACTAAGAACCAGTAAATTTTTGGAGTTAGGGACTATTCGAAAATCTTCTCTCCTTAAGGCTGAATTCTTTCTGTACTTTTCGTAACAAAAAACCCTTCGACGAGATAAATTTCTTGTTAAAAATGGACAAAAGGATATTTACTCCTATACTTCTCCTAACTTTAAAAATGTCAAATCTCAAGATATTACTTGGAATGCACACGTAACGGAATGCTCGTTTTCTGTTACTGAAGTTTTGTGTTTGGGGGACAAGTTCTCATCTTAATGCTCTTCAGACCAGAGAGAGACCTGCGTTGTCAAGGTTCTGATAAAATTAATATTATGAACACAGGAGGGGCCTATCCAAGACAGCAATTGATTTGCGATACAAACAACACCGAACTTGCTTCAGCAAAGAACCAAGTATACGAAACGGAAAGAGAACATCTTCTGCTACGCGCTCTGAAAACTCAGGTGCCCGACGTGCTCTATGCTATCTTCATCTGTCCGGAATCGTTACAATCTGCCCCCCCCCCTTCAGCCATGGGCATTACTTGTGGGTGACCCCTAATGGCCCTGCAGCAGGTCTGTCACCCCACTTTACGGTGATATATGAATGGTTCTATGGAAGCTCTGCCTGTGCGAAGTTTCTAATCGAAACAATGCCACGGAGCAGAAAAGCAGTAAAAGCATTTTTCCTTTCTAAAGTTAGCTTCTTGAAGGGTAAATGAAGTAAACATAGCTCTAAATGCATATAACACTTTCTTTCGCATTTTCCAATCTGGCCTTTTTGAACTGATGGTGAGTAGTTGTTGACATGTCCTACCCTATCTAACATTGGCACCACTATACGATTTTAACTCACTTGAAGTCTTCATAGTTGAATCACAATGCTCTAGCAGGTCCCTTTTGATAAAACTCTATTCTGTCAGTATGATCTTTCTGGATCTCAACCCGTATTCAGTTTTTTTCTATGTCGTGAACATTTGTATTAAAATCAACACGATCAACTATTGAATGATTTATTGTCTGATACATAAGTCACGCAGGGGACCACAATATCTCCTGGAAATCAGAGCTTCGCTACTCAATGTAGTCAATGCAAAAGAATGGACATTTAACAATAGAGCTATAAATGTCACTGAGTTACGAGAAGCAAATATGGATTCTAGACATGAGGCGAAACAAAGACATCTTTGTTACCATGGCAGGAAACACTTGCGTATGGAAGTAATTGACACATGAGATATTTAACTTTCAATGTGGTCGTTTCCTAGTCAACAGTGATGAAATCTAAAAATGTATATATAGATTAATGAAACTGACTACGCCTGCACTAACTGAAAACTACGGGGCACTCGAAGGTATTGCCACACTTGTTAATGCCCCACATGTAAAATTGATTGTTTGAGAAAATTGATGCATGCAGTACCTGCCTAAGACTAATAGGGAGTTGAAGGTAGTTTTATCGTTATGGATTTGACAGAAATTCTGAAAAGCAAGAATCGTGACGTTGTATATCAAATATCACCTTATAACAACTCTTTAAGTCCAGTAAATTTAAAACCCTACAAAGTTTACCGTTGACTTCCATCAAAGCTTGTGTCGTCCTACATTTGGTTCTACGTAACATTGCACTAGCTGCTAGCCAACAAAAGGTCGTCTAATAAAATCTTCAATAATAATAATAATAATGATAATAATAATAATAACAAAAATAATAGTCAACAATCAATCAGGACTAACTATGGGAAGTATCACATTGATAAAACAGCTGAAAGCCGATTGTTTGGATAGACAGGTGAAAATGTGCAACATATTGTAAGTTCATGTGAAAATTAGGCTCAGAAAGAGTACAAAAGGCGCCATGATAACGTTGCAAGAAAGATACACTGGGACCTATGTAAGAAAAGACGGTTGGAGTGCAAGGACAAATGGTTCGAGAATGCACCTTAAGGAGTTGTTGAAAACGAAGATGTAAAGCTGTTGTTGGACGTAACTATCCAGTGTGACAATATGATTGAAGCTAGGAGACCTGATCTGATGCTGATAGATAAGAAAGAGCATACGGCAGTGATCATCGACATTGAAGTACCAGCGGATGTGAATGTAGATTGGAAAGAGAGGAAGAAAGTGGAAAAGTAACAAGACCGGAAAAGAAAGATAAAACGATTGTGGAAGTTGAAAATTGTGGACGTTGTGCCAGTGGTGATATGGACCCTTGGAGCTGTGACAAAGAACTTTGAAAAGTGGATCAAGAGACTCGAGATACCTAGTAATGTGGGATTACTCCAGAAAACTGCTTTGTTTGGTAACTGCCAGAATACTGCGAAAAGTGTTGGAATCCTGAGAATGTAAAACTTCTGTTAGCCCATGGTCATTTGTTATGATCCGCCTAACAGAAAAAAATCGGCAATTAAAACAGCCTGACACAAAGTTGTGACACACGATGACAATAATATAAATAATTATAATAATAGTAATAATAATAATAATAGCTTTATTGAATAATAATATTAATAATATCTACTTTATCTTAAAGCTAAATTGTCTCCATTAAACTGTTTCGTTTTCTTAAGGAGCACATAGTCTAGCACCTTATAAATGTTTCATGTACTGTGTCGATTTGCTCGAAACAATTTCACCCTAACAATTCCTTATCAAATTTGTTTGCCAATTGTGGACACATTTTAGGTATTCGTTGCAACCTTCTATCAACTTAAATCCAGAACTTTTACATACTGTTACATATTGCCTACAAACAGACACACTCACAACATAAACACTTCTTAAATCGGTCAACAGTTTTTAAATATGGCCAAGTTAAACTTAGTTATTATGAAGATAGGCCCACAGTTTCCCGCGCATGACTTGGTCACCCTTGGATTTTTCAGTTTTGCATTTGCTTATGACAAAAGCGTAACATTGAAAAATATGTGGCTCCGAAGAGAAAAGATTCGGTAATGTTTAATTAAAGAACCAGCATGTGCTAACGAGTAACAATAGCAATTGTTTGAAGTATTAGCACAAGCGAGTTGTCCTTTTCGCCTTGCTGCTATGGAAACCTTATTCGCCAAAACAAATAGACTGGTACTATGTCGACAAAAACAATTTGTTTACAGCTTTCGCGTTGTACGCTAGCTTTGGCGACAGGAAACGTGTTGCTCATCAACGTGTTACTCTCAACTGTTGTGTTCCAACCGCTCTTATTCTATAAATTTTTCTGCAGAACTCGTTTTGAAGTAACTGTAAACACTATGAATACGCTACTCGGCCATTTGTTTATTCGACCAACAAAACATCCTAAATAACCCTTGCTGCGTCACCACCCCTTACAAGATGGATAGGGTACACTGGAAAGCAGCTCCATGTTATAATGAATCAATGAAATTGCAAGGGTCAGACTCTTTCTATGGCATGCTCTCGTTAAGCGAAATATCAACTTGTGTCTTGCGCATTCACACATTTAGTCCTTTATCATCACCGACGCGAGTTGTTACAGAATAATGTTAGTTGATACCTGTTCACTTGTTTAAGGCTATGAAGAAGTGTCTTCTCTTTCTGTCACCTCTTCTCTTACCCTTACAACACTGGTCAGTATTTACTTCCTGTCCTCCCTCTCTACCTTCGCTTACTATCTTATAAAGTTCTTCTAAGACTCTCATTATATTCAACAAATCATTTGCACCTTAAGGTCTAAGATAATAATGCCTCCCTCTTAATTTCAGAAGAATTTTCCACTCTCTGTTTAATAATGTTTCACTTTGAGCACCCAACTATTTATTTTAAAATTCCAATCTTCAATTCGAGATCGGATTTTGTTAATTAGTGAAGTAATGCACTTCCTTTTGTCAACTTTGCATTTTCGCATTCCAAGATCCAATACTGAATGGAAAATGGATTTGGTTTGTTGTCAATAAACTGCTTAAAGTTTGTGAATATAACACCAACCAAAACCAAAGCCCATCAACTGGTTGAAATACCCCAAGTGATTGAAGTCACTAAAAACATACTTTTACCTCTAAAACGCCATCAACAATCCACATTTCTGTCCGCTTAGAGCACAATTCAGACCCATATTTACTTTTTCCTTTCGCTGCACCCTCCCGACCGTCCGGTCAGGTCTCCTTGCTATTTGAGATCCATAAGGACTGCTCGAATTATTTCCGCGAGAGGACATGACACACACAACATACCAACAGTAGTGTCTTACACTATAGCATTTCTTAAGTTTCAAGTGGTTTACATTATCACACATGTAGATATGGCTGATTGATAGATAGATATGGCTGTTGTGCACACTAACTTCAATGTTATGATGCAGAACAAAGGCAAACAAGATCTCCAAATCCTACGCATACATGCAAAGTCCAATTGTTGATTAGCATGTTCCTGTCATTCGATTAGTAACAATGTCAGGATTATGAGGATATATAAATGATTAACTGTCCTTAACATACTCCATGCTACTCAATACCATTGATAACACTAATAAACCATTCATACTCTCTAAGCTTTTCGACATGAACTGATCCTATCAAGCACTAACGTTCAACACCCGTGGAGGGAAACCTATGGAGGAGAAGAAAAAGGTGCCAAAAACAATGAACACGAAGAAAAGCATGAGAAATAGGTATAATCACATTTATGCCGCGGGCGAGACTCTCCTGATGTGATCTCCTTTATAAGCTAGGAGTGGGCGGCACGTCTACCATTTGAAAACATCGACCAGCTACCCTCTGGTTGTTAGTGCTTACCTAACGTTAACATGAAGGACTAGGTAAGAGCAGCAACGTATAAGTTAAAATAAACTGTGTTAACGTTTGTAGCCTTAAGCTTGACAGAAATGAACAGGGTCTCATACGTTTCCAACCATTAAGGATCAAAAGCACGATCCTTTTCACAAGCGCACAGAGATACTAACTCAAGATGGAATCTATCTAATCAAAATAATCTATAAAAGACTGTGGCAATGGCGAAAATCTTTAAGTACCCTATCTTGTCAGTAAGGGGCTATTCAAAACGTACGTGAGTCGAAAGTAAGTGATTCAAATCCAAGAGAAAAGGGCATGAAAGGGAAGTGGTCCTACTTGGGATAAGAGAGGACAACGTCTTGGAGCGGACAGGTAATAATCAATAAATGACAACGAACGTGAGTCGCATTGTACTGCTTTATAGTCAACCAAATCCATCAACAGAATGGTACATGGTGGTTAAAGGGGTCGGGAGAGATGACGAATTTAACTCAAATAGTGGAATTTACGAATTTGCCTATTGTCTACACTCATGGGTTAATTCAAATATGTGTCATTATCCAAAGGAGAGGTCATAATAGACCTGAGGCACGGAGAAAAATAAGAAAGGCCTGATGGTTTCAAATCCGTAAACGTTTGTAACTCTATTTGTCACCAACAGAACAAAAGAAGAAAGGAACACTGCAATCTAAAATGTTATGGTTTGTATCTATCAAGTTCGAAAAGGTAGACTCTAGAGATCATATATATTTTTGGCTTTAGAACTTACCTACTATATCTACAGCAAAATTTGAAAATAAGGTGTTATCTCTCCCTGTATCGACACGATGCTCCATACACACTTTCCTACCTTCGTATAGTAATGTATTTACTATAAATGAGAGACACGAGAAGTTTACTCAGTGAAAAAGTATGCACATGTCAATGCGAGTGGAGCCTATTGAAAAGCAAATAAGAACCTTTAAAAAGATGTGGTTTCTACGTCCACCTTAGAAGCACATTCCCTCTTGGTTATTTTTGGGGTTTGGAAGGCTAGGTAGACGTGTTTTTAAATTTCATATTTATCTTATTTCTTCATGTAACATTGGGTTGAAAATAATTATACTTATTTTGAATTAAAGCGAGCACCCCTTAACTTGATCAGGCATTTGAAGACCCCTCCCCTGCGACTTTCGAGCTTTTGGTCAATATGTAACGCAGCTAAAACTGCTCGCAACCGTCACACTCGGCAAGTTCAGAACATACTTACAATGCTGCAGTTTGTTGGACATAACATATTTAGCAATCCAGGGAACATCGGATGTTGTATAGGTCCAGAACAAAGAGTCCTCTTACTATCACTGACGAATGGGGCTAATGCGTTCAATAAAATATCAAGACAGGAGAGATACTATTGAAAGGTGAAAATGGCACCACCGGGATTCGAACCCCGTACCCACGCATTCGCGGCGCGCTGCTCTATAAACTGAGCTATGGTGACCCGGTGATAACATAGTTCCCTTTTCTCTGGTCGCCACATTAGCTACTGATACTCCACCAGTGGACATTGCATGCAGCTCTAAGACGCTCCTGATGCGAATTGCACGCAATAGATGAGCACATTCCAGCATACTATTTTTTGCTTAAAATACGCTCCTAAGACGTTTCTCATGCGAATTGCACATAAATGATAAGCACATTCCGATATGCTCCATGCAATTTCGGAGACCAGCCTCTCCGTGCCATGTGACTTAGCCATGGAAGGACTGCCATCCGCCCTATGATGCTGTCCAGAACTGATTGAAAGTTGTAAAGTATCACAGAGAAGAGAATACTTGAAAATATTAACATTAAGACCAAAAGTTAATTGGATAATAAAATGAATGGTTACGGTTAAAAACAAGAAAAAGGCTTTCCAATGTTAGAAAAGAACGATTTGCGAAGTCGGAAGATACAAACCTGAGATAACAATGATGGTTATTATACAGTAGAAAGCTTTCAACAAAAGTGGGAAGCTTGTAATGAATCGCCCAAGTTTCAATTTGCTGAAGACAATGTTCAAGTTCTTAGTGTGGAATGAAATACTACACATCTCTCAGACATGACTATTGACAGAGGAAATTATAAAGTTAAAGCATGAAAATTGTGGTTATGCATAAGAATGCGGCAGCCACACAGAGAATGCGCGATGAAAAGATATCGGTGGCGATAGGGAGGGGAGATGCATTGTGAAAAATAAAAGAATGAAGAAGGTGGTTAGAATGTAACCTCAGGTATTTAAGCACATGGAGGGTAATAATAGGCTCAAGATTAAGAGAAAAGAAGACTCACGCCAGACAGTCAGTGGTAACTTCGGACGCTGCAGGGTACTTAGCCAATCAACGGTCGCTCGGCTATGTGGTGCCATGCTCCATAATGCATTTGCGGTGAAAGGGTGCAGCAGAGGCACCTAAAGCAGCTATACCCCCCCCTCCAAGTGCATTCAAAAGCACTTCGCGTAACTATATAGTAAACTATAAAGGAACCACTGTCAAGAACTTGAAGGCCTAAGAAAAATACGCCAGACGGAGATAGTCGATTAAAGCTACAAGCACAAATCATGAAATAACCATCATCCTCAAAAACTCGCCGGAACTTACATAGGTTTAGAAATAGGGCGACTACTCTCTACCTTTCGATATATATTTAACACTGCCGACGTCTCATACCACCCCTTGTTTTACATCCCTTTGGCAGTCTGGGATGCATCCACCTCTTATCATCAAGTAACTGAGAAAGATTTTCAGAGAAACAACCAAATTTCATAATAGTTCATCCCAAATGAGATTGGAAGAACAGCAATTGAAATCTGGATGCTGTTTTCCTGAGTCTTATCCTTAGGCTTCCTACAGGCTTGAATAGCATTTCATCAATGTCAGGAAGTTATCTTTGTTAACCCTTTCCACGTGACATGTGACACCATTACGATCATGCATACGTGCCATGTGACACGTGCCCTGTTACACTATTGCGATCATTCACATGTGCCATGTGACACTATTACGATCATTCAGGACTCTCGTCCTTGCTAGTGGCTAATAATAGCGAAATTGGCGTTCCTTTACATTCTATACACACTACGGCCCCGATTGTAAATTGTAACAGATAACGCTCGCATTACCTCCTGCAAGAGCCTCTACTTAACCGGTTGCCGTAACGGAATCTTGTAGATCAGGGGTGATAAAATTATCAAAGAAAGAAGTATTTTGAGTATTTGATTGCCTTCTATTTCATATTCATACACTACATATATGTATGTAGGCGCGAATGAGTCCCTACAGGTTGATTCCTCTTAGCATTTAGTGAATTCTGTTCAACGGCATTTGAAAGTGTACATACCTTTTTAATATTCCAGCATAGCTAGGGGCTCGCGACATATAGTGTGTAAAACAAGGAAAATCAATGTATTATGCGAAAAGGGCTATCTGTCCTATAGCACGTTTGATAGGATATTATATCATACACTATTTCAATACGCTCTTACATATTACTATTTATTACTTGCTCATGCCTTTCTAATTGGTCCCTATTGCAGAATAATTTGGCTCGCGGTAGCGCAACCATAAAAAACAGTTTAGGGAAGCAGGGAAGATAGAGGCCTTTGAGTGATTGCAAAACCTGACTCATAATCAAAGAGGTTAAGAGATAGAGCAGTTCAAGTCCCGGTCTCACTGTATATTCCTCTGCAAGATATGAACTATTTTACGCTCTATTATGACAGGGGTTTAATAGGGTCGTGGCCACGATCGCCAAAAGGTACTACGCACTGTGTGAACGAATGATATAAATATTTACATTCCCCAAGGAAAAGAGCAAAATTCATTTACCGATGGCCTGAGTTGCGAGGTACATGACTGTTTTACGGAGCCTTTGAATAAGCATTATCGTAAAACAGCACTAAATCAATGCAGTGTATTTGACTTTGCTACATTTAGACTTCTTGTCATCAAATGAAAAGATCATCGATACGGAGCCACTCATTTGTGGTGACCGACAGGAGATTCCGTACATACATACATATCTATTCATACATACTTCGTGATAAACATTACATGCCAGTTTACTGTAAGATACAAAAAGTTACAGCCAATAAAATAGGAGTTGTCACAAGGCGAATCTATTGTGAACTTTTACTGGATGACTACTCTGTCGCAACGCTACATAGTACGATCTGAGATTAAATATTTTAAAAAAGAATCCTATTTCGAAATTCAGAGAAAACATCTTAAAATTAGTTCTATTCTACGTTAAAATAAATTCATTAAGATGACTGAATAATCTGGTTCTTCAGCTAATTGCAACAATCCTTTACAAGGTGTGAAGCGACTCTTCTCAAAACCGAATAAAGAAACAAAATCGTAACCAACTGAGCTCATGTCATAACAATGATGCAATTGACGTAACCCTGGCCTAGCAGGAGGGTTGTTTTATTTTCTGATAATCATGACGATACAGGGGGGGGCTAAGGGGGAAGGAGTTCCGATGGTAACATCATGAGACGTCGTTCACTCAGCCTGTTTAGATTTATAGTACAATTCTCGCTTAACAACCAACGGCTTTTCTTTGCCTTATGACCAAAACTTGTGTCAAAAAGACTCGTTACGCTGACATTAGAAATGGGCATTCGCGTTGTTGTTTGGCGATCATGAAAGTTAACTTGCATTGTAACTTTCTGACTACCTAAATAATGCTATGTTTGAGGTACATCTTATGCCTATGAACAAGGTTATGCTGAAATCAACGACCTACATATTCTTTAAATCTTTCACCTTAAGTTATCCTGAACGGGTTCAGGTATCTTCAAAACGTCTTCTACGAACGGCAAGGTGGAAGATACGGTTAAAAACCCAATTATACATCGTAAAGAAAACCTTCATGCATTGTCACACTGCAATGCAGGAAGAAAAACACAAGTTTCATCAGTGCAAATGACCAAGAAAAACACCAAAATCGAAACGCGACCTGCTTCACGGTGCCTGCTGCAGAATGGTCACGATTCTTAAGAAGTAAATTTAACGAAACTTCCTTAAGCCTAATTCAAGCAGCATCACACACATTTACCTTCGATGGCAACAACGGCCATGATGAATAAAAATACAAGAATGCATCTCCACCCCCTCCAAACGAATCATCTATTCACTAATCAGTCAATTACGAGGGAAGAGGGTGGGTTGGTGGGCTTTCCTGTGAAACGTCTGACTCTCCGAGCGCATGGCACGTCTTAAGACAATTTTCTGGAATTCCAAGAGTGAAATTCATATTCCAGAAGGATTCCAAAGCCCTAGGCAGGAGGGGGCTTAGTAGTCAAATGGACGCATTGTGTAGTGTAAGACGAATTCAGGATAATAGTAACAAAATTGAGACAATTTCTAAAATTCCAGCAAATCAGTCGTGCGTGCGGGCACGTGATTCTACGGTTAATAAGTTCCCTCTAATGGCTACTTACCGACTTTTGGATGACTAGAATACGATAGGATTGCAACAATGATCTCAGACAATAACGTTTTATCTTCACGCTTCTGTTAAGTTGGTTATCAGCAGATCACTATCTTTAGTACTTGCGTTGCTTCCCCCAATATACAAAACTTGAACAAATCACGCCATACTCCTTTTGATCAGAAGCCCTCTAAACCTTCCCCAAACCTAATGGCCTGATTATAAGATCGGGCCATCGAAACAGCTTGCTGTGAGTGTTCTAGGTAAAACATCGGTTGCAACAGCTTCGTATGTCACATGCCCAGGAGAAGCACATATTCCTTGTATACTTGATAAGTTGTTGGCTGTCATGCAGAAAAATCATGGGTCAATAGACGGGGTTACAGTAACGAGGGCCTGATTCTTTTGTGGGAAAGTGTAAACCGCTGTCAACTGGCTAAACATAAATCTGACTATCAATAACTGCAGGAAAGAAAATGGTTGCATGCCGGTATGTTTCATGCTGGTCGTTCTCCACTGTCTGCACAGAATTGAACACTACTGATGTTTACAGGAAGCGACTGCTGGCAGCAACTGAGAGCTACAAAACATGCCATCTCGCAACAACCACCAAACTACCTTCATAACACATACAAAAGGCTGCCTTTCCACTTACTTTCTTTTATATTTACTAGTATCTAGTTGCTTATAGCATGAATGGATGGTATACTAGAAGAGTGAAATGGATTTGGTAAAAAAAATTTACGAGTATCGTTTCAATGAAAAATGCTGGAAACCACTATACACCAAACCTATAGTAAGAGTGTCAGAGGATCAATAAAAAACAGAGTATATACATTTCATAGACTGATCGATTAAGTTCTACAAGGATTAAAATATGGTTTAGAAAAGACAAGAAATTAAATAAAACAAGAAGAGATAAATTAGCCCACAGAATTGTGTTGTTCACAGATACAATAGCCTGAGGTATTGTCAAACACGAAACCAGTGAATAAACGTAGTCAAACTGTTTCCATTCTTAACTAGTCTCACGCCATGTGACTATAGCTTGCATGAAATCACGAGTACCTGATCCCTAATTGACAGACTAAAGCAGAAATCAAACAATTGCTCACAGTGACGTAATTAATGATTATCAAAGCATTGAAACGTTCAATATCCATAACCTTAACGCAAAATGATAATTGAAATATGGCGATATAGGCAACTGAGCGACCTCTTACTTACAAACCGTAAAATTGGCGACCAACGTTTCTATCGAGTGAAGTAGTGGGAATGTCCTATTGTATTTTATGAACTTAATGTTTTCGACAATTCATACAGTTCGTACGCTCTGAGGAGGGCAGAGGGGGGAGGGGTTGCGGGAGTAAGACAACCCAAGCAAATAACTGCTACTTAGATGAAGCCGTTACTTTGTTTCGAAGAGAAAAGAGGGGAGGTGCGTCGTTGAAAATTATCAGATTCGGCGTATTTACTCTTTTCATTGTCCCTTTTACAGGTCTGCAGAAAGTGGTTACATCGAGTAGGCATTCATATCAACATGTTCGACTGAAAACTGTACAGAATTGCGAAAATTTTAAAAAGGATACTCAACAAATGTTTCTGTTTTCTTTTTTCAATGTATACCTGATATATACCGGCGTTGCCAAACTGTTCACGTGCATCGTTGCGTAGATCCCTTTTCGTGTCAATTTTACGGAGGAAATAATTGCTTTCTCACCTGAGATTGTTAAAAAGATCCATTAAAGAAATCTGTGTAAGTTTTGTCTTACAGTTGACTCACCCCAAACGTGCAACTTTAGCAGACTATGCGCACGACCTTAGATGATGAGAGGCAAATTGCAAGTCTGGCAACACTGGTGGGCAAAGAATGAAGTGCTTTGACATTACAAATCGCAGTCACTACGGTTTAGATCGTGTTATGTCAGCTGGTATCACAAATCATTCGCAGTTGATCACCTTCTCTTACAAATTGGGATTTGCACATTTTTCTAGCTCGGAAGGTACAAACTTGGAAGTTACGCCTTCACTTCACTATCATACTTTGATATCTCCACCATAAAGTGCAAGTATAAACATGACGGCAAAACCAAGAATCATTCCAAAGTTCACCAAGGCGAAGTTTTTGAATGTTTGTTTTTTGGATTTTCCACTGACACTGACTTGCATTCCGGTTGCTTCTGGCAACTAAAAAGAAAGAAAACTTTGATTAGGGATTTGTTAACCTATTCTTCTTTCGATATCACTGTGCAACTGGGAAGAGATTTATATCAAGTATATAGGAAAGAAAAGGGCCTTTGTTACCTAATTGGAACAAAGAAACAAAAGAAAGCAGTGAAGGATTGGTTATCAGGTGGGGACACGGGCCATAAAGAAGCACATAACTTCAATTTGGGAATGCCGAGCCTCCAAGCGACCACTTTCTCGGCTTAAAACAAACCAATGACATCATAAAAATTCGAAATACTTTGAACTAGGGCGCCTACGCCCCCTCATAAGGTGTATGAACGGTCCCAACTAATTTCGTGTTAGTATCCTCCGATAGTGCGGTATGGAATTGTCCTTTTGTTGCCAGGCAACCAAATAAGGTGACAGATAAGAGTTTCTGCAAAAGCGACTGCGACGAGGGGTTGGGTTGGGGACGTCTAACAAAGACTTTCATGGGCACGAAATATCAAGCTTGTTTTGTCCCGGTAATGTCAAAATCTCGATCTGCTCGAGGATAACTTCGCAACTTATACCTCACACGATTCTGAACCTTGCCATACTTAAAGTGCTGTTCTTCGATATTAAAATGGCAAAACAGAGTTTGAATTTAATTACTATAATTTATATCATAAGCGACTTATTGTTTAACAAGATAATGGGGCAACGCTGGTCAACATGCTATGTTCCAAAAAAGTTTAGTGTTACTTTCGACCATACCATAAAATTTGGCTATTTCTTTGCAGTACACCAAAACTCTACACCCTGGAGAATATTTAAGCAAATAAATGGGTAAAAGTGTAACTTTTTATATTAAGCGTTGTATTATCTCGTATGCTTGCAGTGATGGGAGACTACTTTAATGGGAGACTACTTTAATGGGAAAATACTTATTGGGTACCACCTATTCATTGCGAAAGAAATTCATGATAACGTCCAAGGTATATACTATTAACGATCTCCAATAGAAGTTGAACTGTAAACGACCTGGGATAGATGTTGAACTGTTAACGACGAGAAATCTACGTTTAAATAGAGCTAAAGTTGGTATGCCGCTCAAAACATTTTTTATAACTTTTCTTTCAAGAGGAAAAGTACTTACCATATCAACCATCGATATATATAGAAACATGCCGGCTGCTAGAGCATAGATCCACTTGACGGCCGATGTTGTGCTTCCCAGCATTACCCCAATGACCATCCCGGCGTAGCAAGTGCAAGCCGATAAGAAGTTGCATAAAATGGCCTGTTTATACGACATTCCTGAATTCAGGAGAATTGCAAAGTCACCTAGGGACAGACGTTGGAATCAAGTTAACATAACCTTAAAGGCAGAAATTGATCAACAGCGCCACTCAATATACAGACCTATACACCGATGAGTGTACGGTATGCCCATGCACTGAGGCATTTATTTCACTTCACAAGTACCACTTTAGATTCCACTATGAGTAGTTCTTGTAAGAATGAATTGAATGATCTTTGGTAGATCTCTTAATTATCAAGATGGAAAGATTCCTTCTTCTTCATTTTACGATACCAATGACATGTTTATACACATGTTCTTGACTCTTCATAATTTATCTATGTTACGTACAAAGGCTTCCTATATGTTTGAAAGTGGCTGTTGGGGCTTTAGTGTTAAGTTGAGGGGAAAGTCAACCCCGACGTTGGTCAAACAACTACCTCACCCAAGAGTTGCGTCGTGCTTCCCATAATCCCCTTGTTCACTAGTCAGCCATTTAATTCTCTTATATCTCACTGCTAATTACTCATAGCGTGATACAGACATAAGAAAACACGGAGATCATATTGACTTTGTATGCGGTGGAAAAGTGATGACGTCACAAATCCAAAGTTTTGGAAATAAGACAATTTGACTACAGATACACGAAGACAACCATAAAATAGTCTTTTTCTCAAAATACGAGACCTGTAATGTATATAATGTTTAAACTAGAGGCGCTCGAATTTACGAAATCTCTGGTCAAAAATCTGTCAATTTTCCTTGGATCCTAACGTTAGGATCGAGCATAAAATAACAAGCTTTTGTTAGAGAGATTTAAAACTTTGAAACCTGGTATCTCGGTGTTGGGAAAAGGCAAGACTCTCAATTTTGGCCATTGACGTTCTCACTAACAGGGCTATATGAATATTGAGTATTTTTTCCGTAATTCAAACATTTTAAAATCGTGACGTCACACTTTCCCTCCGCATT
>JAAAKL020009133.1:0-15329 GCA_010016065.2 Carybdea cf. marsupialis auct. non (Linnaeus, 1758)
CAACTTCAGTTCTGTACAAATGTATGAGAAGCAACTTCAGTTCTGTACAAATGTATGAGAAGCAACTTCAGTTCTGTACAAATGTATGAGAAGCAACTTCAGTCCTGTACAAATATAAGAGAAGCAACTTCAGTTTTGTACAAATATATGAGAAGCAACCCCAAAAAATTGTTTCTCGAAACTTGAACAAACACGCTTTCAAAAAAAAAAAAACTCTAAGAGAAAAAACTTTCAATGACTTCTTTGTCACTTATCGACAGCTGCTTCTGATATTTATTTTATGTTATGCAATGTACTAGATTTGAAAACGATTTTTTATAGGTTAACCAAGAAACAAAAAAATAGCTGTGCATCGTTAGAGTTGAGCGGTGACATCATGAGCACGCGAAAGCAAAGACCTGGAATCAACTTTCGTTTTACAAAAAAAATGTTTCTGTTTTGATTGTGGTTTGCTGGTGATTGTAGTGCCTGGAGAAAATCGAGCAGCCGATTAGTTCATAAGCATCGATTCAACAAGTGCCTAAAAATATCGCAAGCCCCTGTGATGCGTGAATTTTTGTGTAATAACAAAACACGAATGTTGAGAAACGTGGCAAGGATCCACCGTCAAAGAGCCTAGACCAAATGATTACAGGGCATAACAGAGTGACAACATTCAAAAGTTTGTGAAGTCATCTATGGAGAAACGTCTTGGTCATGTGAAAGCTACTGAACTGCCAAAAAGTCCTGACAGCCGAAAGAGCTATAGGTTGAAAGAAAGACGTATAGCATCCAAAAATAAAAAGAGACCATAAAAAATAAAAGTAAAATACCAATGTCTAGCTAGATACAAGTAGTCCTCCTTCATGTGCCTTGAACATATCCTAGCATCATTTTGCCTTGTGTAACCTCTCTTTTGCTCGGATTTATGATGCGATCTTTTTTGTTTGCTAATGCTCTGTATTTACCCAATGATTGACTACAAAGCCCATAAAAGGATGAAAGTCCCTCCATGAACATACTACTGTGGTTGGTCGATATATTACTAAGTCATCGTCCAATTCCTTAAGAAGATGAAACAAAGGGGTAGTGATAAAAGTGAAATCAAGACAAAAACAAATACACCGAATTCAAGAAAAACATGATTTATACGCAATGTAGACGAGGCGACAAACACTAAGCTTTGTACAATAAGCTATATGATGAGTTCTCCGAAGCAATAAAAAAGGAATTAAAAATGAACTTTGAGTGGTTGTATGTACAGGCAAATCGAATGCGGAGGAAAAGTGATGACGTCACAAATCTAAAGTTTGGGAAATAGAACAATTTGACTCCAACACCTGAAGACAACCCTAAAATAAGCTATTTCTCAAAATACGAGACTTTTAACGTATATAATGTTTAAACTAGAGGGGTTTGAATTTAAAAAAATCTCAGGCCTAAAGTCTGTTAATGTTACTTGGATCCTAACGTTAGGATCCAGCATCAAATAACAAGGTTTTGTTAGAGAGATTTAAAACTTTGAAACCTGATATCTGGGTGCTGGGAAAAGGCAAGACTCTCAATTTTGGCCATTGACATTCTCACTAATATGGCTATATGAATATTAAGTAATTTTTCCGTGACGTTATTGAGGCATTGAGATCTGACCTATATCCCTAGTTGCTCATAAAAAATCGTGCATTATCCAAACGAACGCGGTCTATCTTCTAATGACTAAATCATCGATGTAAAAATGTAAACTACTCACTGTGGCTTGAATAAGTCTCTTTTATTTCATAGACAGCTGGAACATCTTGATTTAATTCTTCTGGTTCACGACGTACACTTTATCATTAATAAAGTAACCACACGTCTTGTATCATTCGTTAGGAAATCTACGGAGTTTGCGTAAGCGTCCTGCGAAACGTAAAGCCCTGTGCTGAACAAGTTTGGCTTGCTGTTTATCTTTGCGAACGCAACCGCAAGCTGTCTTACTCATTATCTACCAAGCTCCTTGTAAAGTACTGCTTTACAAACAATCTTTTGAAGCAAATGAAGAAGATTATGAATCCAGAGCAATAAAAATAACAATAATAGATTGTGCCCTCCAACATCTTAAGTATCAAAGGCAAAGCTGAGGCAGACGCTTTTTTTAGAACAAATAGTGGTCAATAATGGAATATAGTAGTTGTTCTCTTTGGCTACATTAGTTTAAGATCATTTCACATCAGTGAGTATCATTCATCACTGGCGTCGCAGACTAGACCTTTCGTGACGTTTCATATTAACTACGCAGCAGCAGTGCACAAGTCTGAGGAAAGAAAGGAAGACTTTTGGCGCTCGCTGTTGGCTGAAGCAAAGGAGATAGGGTTGTATTCTCTTGTTGAGTGTTAAGGCTATTTATTCCTGTTATGCACACTGAATCACATCACTTTTTTAGTCTCTTTCACCCTGTTCCAGGCCAAAGCCACTACTAGGAAAGGGGTTACCTTTTCCCCTCAGATGATAATCTATTCATGCTTGCAGTCCCCTCTCTGTCCTGTATTTCGAAACATAGTTTTGCTACTTCACGAGAGCTGATGGCAGAGCACAGTACCTCCGGGATCGTGGCAGGCAAGCTCAGAGAAGATCTGAACTCACGAACTTTGGATTGTGAGTCTGACACTCTACCACTATGCCACTATATGCTTGACTTGAGTCACTGTGAATCCGCCCATAGTAGAGATAAATAAGATAAAAGATAGATGGATTTCCATCTCTAATAGTAATCTAAAACGTCAATTATTTTAGTCCTGTATAAAGGAAGGAGCCCTTTTTCGTAAATTTTTAATTTACGACACGGCATCAATTAAGTGATAAAATTATTTAAAACCTATGTTAAGCAACAAATCATGAAGAATGTAAAGCAACAACGAAATTCTGCATAAAAAAATTGTATTGCACACATCATGAGGAACTACAATGTAAAATTCTAGAAAAGGAGTTTCAAGTGGTAGGTAGTATAAATAGCCTATTTCCAGTAATCACATGAGATCTGGAAGGACTGGCTATATCGTAATCACCAGTGTCACACGCCTGTATTTATATTTGTCTTTTATAAATAGTTTGAGAGAGAAATTCGAATGCAAGTAGGTAGCTCTCTGACCTCGTTGCAGAAGGAAGGATATCAAAAGTTTCCTCTGAAATAGTATCACATGACACCGGTTACAGAAGTCAGCTAGAGCACTGATTCCAACCTTTTCTGGATTGTTGCCCCTTCGGTGATCAAATAGCTCCATCGTCGCCTTCTTTCTATGACAATAGAGACAATACTCCTAATTTTGAACTATTGTCATAGTTCAAACAGCACATTTTGGTAGTAGTTTTAAGTGTATTTGTGAGTACATTTTTTAACGCTAAAGTTCAATTTCTCGTTCTCAATGAGATGATTTGTATTGATAGTGTAAGGAGAGTTTCCTGATTTCGGGTGTAAATTCAGTCAGATACAGGCATAAGTCTATCGCCCAAGGGGCAATATCGCCAACGTTGGGAAACAGTGGGCTAGAGTACAAAGAGGAAACCCTATGTTTTTATGATAAACATCGTTCCATTGTTTGTTACATCAAATAGCTTGAAACAAAAACAAAATTTATCTCACATTTTAAAGACAGATTATACAGATAGGTATGTCGACGATGTCTTTGCTGTCATTAAAGAATCAAATCTAGCAAACTTTCTTGAACAGCCTTCACCCAAACAACCAATTCACTCTAGAAAAAAAAGAAGATCACAAACTACCTTTCCTAGACGTCCATCTTACCAGAGAAACAAGTGGCAGCATCTCTGTCAAGATCTAAAGAAAACCAACCCACACCGACCAATACCTAAACAACACATCACACCACCCTACCTCAGCCCGCAACAGCTTCATCACCACCCTATTTGGAAGAGCAAGAAAGATAATAACTGATCCTGCCGCCCTCCTTACATAGGAAAAACATATGAAAGAAGTTCTCGCATCCATCGGAGACATCGCTAATGGCATCAAAGCAGCTTTAAGGAGTAAGTCGAAACCGAGCCCTTGAGCAAGATACAGACCCCCTCAAACGCATAGGTCTCCCTTACATAAAAAACTCAAGTGAAACCATCAAAAGAATTGTCAAGTAACACAACATCCAATGTTCCTTCTTCACAGCCTCCACCTTACGTAAGACATTATCAAACATTTTTATCATTTTTGATGCGAAGTTTAATAGGAGAACCACGAGATCAGCGCCGTATTATCGCTTCCTATTTCGCCTAATTTTCCTTGCAAATACATATCAGATGCTCCTTAAAGTCCTGCAGAGATTTTACAAAAAACCATTTTGTTCAATGCAAACTTTAAATTGATTTCCTAAGTGTGTCATTAACTTTGGAGATATATTTTATTCTTATGGATGTTTAAAGAGATCTGTTATGGACATCGAAACACCCTACTCTGATTACATTACAAAATATGTAGGCAAATATCATTGGCTGCCGAGATCATCCGCTTCAATTAAAAGATTATGTAATACAGTAAGGTAAGTGTTCCGGCCATAGAGAGGTAACCGTTCTAATCACATATTTAGAGCCACAATCTTGATAAATTCATAACCAATAGAGTGCTATTGTTTAAGTGGTCTGTGAATGTTAAACTGAAGCAAAGTACTAGTGTTATTAACTTAGAAGGGAAAAGGTCATCGACTATACAGAAATTAGAAATGTATGTATACTGTCAGTTTACCATATGTCTACCATTTGTACCATTAAGTAGGTGATCAAGTCTACTTTTGCTTTAGTGACAAGATTGGTAGTCGTGAATCCAAATCTGATTTCACTTTTCTACTGAAATAGTCATAAAAACGGGTGTAGTTCATACTGATATAGTCTAGAATGGCTGACACATGACATCCATCCGTCCATCTATCTTTCAAATCTACGGCCAACTTCCACATTTGTCTACTCTCGTTAGATCCAAAATAACGTTTGCCTGTCACTGTTGCCGCGCCGTTCCTGAAATAAAACCATCACTTCTCTCCCGGAAGCCTACTGGCGCTTAGACAAGAGGTAAGAAGCTGTCATTCCCTGATATCAGCTCCATGGACAAAGGCATCAATACTCAGGATCTTCAGGCTGTCATGAAGGACCGTGTTGTAGATTTCATCCTCTCGATCGCGATCCACTAATTATGCTGATTATTGCATTTAAATGGTTCGAAATGATTTTCGCCAATTGGCTTAAAAACACTTTTGTTAGAGGGGATTGGGCACCCCATCAAATTTTGAGGTATATGAAGTATTTGTGCGTTTTCGAAAGTTTTAAATAAAAACATTTGCGAGCTTTAAAATAGATTATTTTCTTCATTACTCCAAACTTGCTACACCAAGAACTTGTCCTCAAACATGGCTGCAGCATAAAAGCACGTACTGATATTTTACACAAACATCAAGCAGTGTTGTTTCTAGTTGTTGTACTTGACTTGACTTATGGCGAACAGTCATCTATCTGTTCGCGCGGTGATGGCACGTCTTACAGCTCTGTCAGTCACAGCAATCTCCAGTACTGCTACATAAAGACCTGTGTCCTTTCTAAGGTGAATCGATGTAGTTGAACGCTGGTCTCCCTCGTTTCCTCTGACTGTACTTGGGGGTCCAGAGTACTATTTTGGATGTTAGCTTATCCTGACTTCTCACGCTGAGACCGGCAAACTTCAGCCTTCGTCTCCTGATCTTATAGGAGATTTTCGGAATATTACCTTTAAGTAAAAAAGGAGCACGGCTTCCCAGAAATGTGATGGCCTCCTAGATAGGCTGCCTTATTGCCTATTTTTAACTATTCAGTTATTGAAAAAGGTAGAATGTCAAAATCAAGAGCTTAATTTCAATACGACTCCACCATTTGATTTTCCTGTTCACTTCTTATAGCAAATACTTGCAACGATGCTTTCTATTGAGATCTTTCAGACTTCCATATTTTTTTGTTTAACCAGAGACTATAAAAACACATTATGAAACACAGATTATGTTTTAAAATCTCTGATTTAACCTCGTGTCAGCAAAGAGACATTGATATATTGTTCACATTAAAGATAATAACTGCTTTCGAAAGATTTCAAATATATGCACCTCTTATATTACGATGAAGAAACTTTCTATCCTAACACTTAAGTTTGCGTTTGGTTTAACACGTACGAATTTTGTTACTAAGAAAAGGGAGAAAATTCTCTTTCACTCCTTGATGGATCCAACTATCATAAAGAAATTAAACTGTGTGTTTTCAAAATTAAAAACAATTCTGCAAACATTTTCGTGCGTTTTTCAGTCTAAATGAAATTTGACAGAAAATTGGAGGTTGAAAATTGAAAATAAAATAGTTATATGTAAAGAGGCCTTCCATAATTCTGTATGAAGAAAATGCAAAAGTATCACCTAAATCCTAGGGTTTATTATATAAGACGTCAAAAGACGGGATATAGATGCTAATTTAAGACAAAAAGGAAGAATATGACTTTAAACTGCACCTACATTTATAATTTTTAAACTGAAAGTTTCTAAGACTGATGCTTTGGAGGAGAAGTGGTGTACTAGGTGACGCCTATGCGAGCAGAGTCAGTGACCTCTATATTCGAAGTCAGGTCCTCTCTTTGTAAGTTCTCTATTGCAATTTATTACTAATTGTACAAAATCATGCCTTCATAGGGCTCTTCTTTAAACCCTTGGATTATTACGCACCTGAAATATAAATTATCCCCCCAAATATCCTCCTTTGATGTTACATCGTCTTGTGCGGAGATTCTGTGGAAAAACTGACGCCCGTGCCGGAGTTCCGACCCGCGGCCATCCGTACTACAGTCCAGCGTGCTAACAAC
The DNA here is from genome assembly GCA_010016065.2 of Carybdea cf. marsupialis auct. non (Linnaeus, 1758). Lineage (NCBI taxonomy): Eukaryota > Metazoa > Cnidaria > Cubozoa > Carybdeida > Carybdeidae > Carybdea > Carybdea cf. marsupialis auct. non (Linnaeus, 1758). Next base: position 6,833 of record JAAAKL020009133.1, read on the forward strand.
TACACTACCCAGGCTTGCTCTCCTTTATACATACCACGTTCATCGCACAATACACTCCATGATACCATGACTACACAATGACGTCAACCTACACAATGCGAACATTCATTACAGGAAGGTGATGTCATAATGATCAACTTCCAACAGTTTCCTTTCTGCAAATTCTTTCATTAGAGATTTTGCCTCCGGGCCTTCTTTTTTGCCCTTTCGATATTTCGATAATCATTTTTGTGGCGGTAGCGAGGCAGGTGGCCATCTGGTATGAGAGTAAAGAGCGTTCTGTATAGATGAACGTGAAAGTAGCCAATCACTACACTGTGCTCTAAGGCTTCTTTTTCAGTTTGCGAATAGTGTTGTTCAATAGGGGTTAGAGGAAGGCTTGCAGAGGATGCTTAATTTATCTTCGGAATCTTGTCGTCATTGTGATAAAATTGCCAAACTTACAATTTGGCTTGCATCAACAGTCACAAATGTACCCTTTCCCGGATCAAAAGATAGGCCATTACAAGACTAACAGTCAAACAGTCAATTACCTCTATGAAAATTCATTTTATTCCGGATCGATTTACAAAGGGCTGCCATAATATCTGCAAAAAAGGGAACAAATTTAGCATTGTGTTTTTTTGCGAGCCAAACAATTTGCTTTAAGTTTGACTAGGCATTGACTGAATGCATTAACATACAGTACAAGTGTTTTTATGAATAAGGATGTCATCAGGAAAACGTTTAACGTTCTTAATTCTACCCAAGGTATCTTGAAAAGTATGCTGAAAAATTCCCGCAGCTACATTGGTTTCACAATTCAAGCGGGAAAATCGATGAAATCTACCGTTAATACTGAAAGATGTCTTGCATTGAGAATTTTCATTACACACGCTAAGATGTTTTGTGTTCCACCTCTATTTCACCCTTTTTACAGTTTTTTCATCTGCTTTAGAAAAATCTATGTCGAGTTCTGCGATGGTATGTTTGATAAACAGAAAGACTGATGCATTGTTTAATAAATTTACATGTATGCCCTATATTTTTGTTTAGCAATATTTCATTCTTGTACGATCACGATTTTGCTTAAAGTTTTAAAGCGCTTAACTCGAATAACATCTATTGTCGTTTACAATGACATTATACCAAAATAATTAAATGTCTTTAGAAAAAAGATATTCATTGTATAGGTTAAAAAATATGAATTTGATTGCTGTGTTTAATTGTTGTTTAAAAATTTTTATTGCGATGTTTAAGGCCCAACAGAAACGTCGGCATTTTATGCCATAGCATGTCAAAGTATGCCACAGAATGCTAAAGTGTAGTAATATTATCGCACTATGCTATAGCATACCAATGTACAACATGAAATTCCATAGCATAGCGAAGTGTTGTATGAAATGCCATAGCATGCCAATGTGTGACATGAAGTGTCATAGCATGCCAATGTGTGACATGAAGTGTCATAGCATGCCATAGTATACTATAGTGCAGTTGTGTGCCGCAGTCTGTCGCAGTATGCCACAGTATCCAATGTGTGACATGGAATGTCATAGCATGCCATAGTATGCTATAGTGCAGTAGTATGCCACAGTATGACAAAGTGCGACATGGTGTGTCATAGCATGCCATAGCATTTCATAGTAATAGTTAAACGTGGCCATTTTCATAGTAATAATTAAACGTGGCCAAAGCGTGTATCATTATTGGTGCTGTACAACGTTTCCTAACATCATCGATAAAAGAGCCAAATATGTTGTCGACTCGTCTATTTCTAAATCTATTCATAGCTAAATGCCTTCATTAGTTAAGTGTAAAATTCATATTGTAATGAGCGTCTCTCTTAATTTCTTGGCAGCTCTGGGGGAACTCGCTGGCAGCACTTATAGTTCGTCCACAATAATGACAATAAGGTTTACTGTTGCCACGATATATTTATAGATCTCAGAGCTCTGTCACACACACCCCATAAATTACAATACGCTGAACATTTATACTGAACTGCTATAGCCAATCAAATTACAAATAAGACAGGAAGTGGAGGATGATTGGTTAGTAAAATATCTGGGTGTTGCTAGTAGATTCGTGTTAGTTTACTATTGGTTAATGGTTACGCTACGTGTCATTTCGTAATAACGTTTCCCTTCTCCCAGAAAACTATCTCGCATTTCAAACCAGACCTCCTAAGGCGTTTTCTCCTCCAACAATGCTCATATTTTTTGTGTGTTTAAAGCTAGCTTCCAAACGCTATATTACTGCAAGGATCACTTCCGGAGCTTGTAAAATTGGTCAGACAGGGCCCAATTCGGGGACACGTGTGGCTGACCACATGGGGAAATGAAGGGCCTGGCCGACATTCAGATCATGAAGCGTCTAGAACTAAGCTGTGACAAGTTTCAGTTAGACCTGAGCCATTAAAGATCATTGCTAAAGCGGCCTAATCGCTTTACTTTAGAGCTGAAGGAGGCAAATCACGTTGACAACCAAAGAATTGGTAAACAACAAATACTATCCAAACGTGCTGTAGATTCCTTGAAAATTAGCATTACCGTAGGTATGTTCCTTAAACATCAATACACAAATATGCTTTATTCTTCGGGGGTAAAAAAAAATCAAAATGCAATTACATAGAAATCGACGCTGCTATCAAATATTGCAATCCCCTTTGTAATGGGTGAAGACAGTAACAGGGACATATATGCTCTTAATGCTTATTTTACTGTCAGCTACAAAATGAATACATGACACTGAAATTTAAGTAATTTTATAATTACTTGGGGTTGTATTGGGAGTTCTTTGTAGCTCGTAAATGTCCCCCACTCAGTTTCACTGTCTCCATATTTAATACTATATACTATATATTCTATTTATTTATTTATTTATGTGTGTATTTATGTAATTACTATTTTACTAATTTTGTGTAGTTTTTTATAGGTTTGGCAGATATAGTAGAAAGGTGAGCATTAGTACAGGTGATGAATATTTTAATTAAAAACGTTCACAGGAAAACTGTGTTTCTGTAATGTTTTGTCTAAAGACTTTTTCAGTGCAACTGAAAATTGGCTACATTTGGCTCGACCGAGTACTCATGTCAATTTAAACCTCGAACCGCAACATGGTACGTTCTAATGAGTGATATCTTATTGTTAATACAGCAAGTCATATTATATTAGTAGGAAAAAAATAGGAGGATACGTTTAAAATAATATAATAAAATCAGTGATTTAAGTACGAGATATGAGGAAAGTATGGTGGAGTTGATTCAGAAATTGAGGGGAAAGTAGAGACTGGGAGTAAGAGAGAAAAACGTCAAATACCCTACGTAGCAAAATAGATAAAATTACAGAAATAAGAAACGAAGTTAAAAATGGAAAATTATGATGAAAGTATATATAAGTTAATTGAAAGGGAAACATAACTTTCTGCAATGTGCCTAAAAGGTAATCAAGGATCCTTTTGCGTACAGTAGTGATAATATAAATGCCACTGTCTAAACTTAGACCATTTTCACATTGTATCGGATCGGTTTTCACTTCGTTGCGCTTCATTTTGTTGTTCTCAGTGAGAACAGCACTTGAAAACTGATTCGTTGTACAACAGTGTATCACTTTTAAAACCGCCGCGCCGACGTGAAAATCACAGAGGAATCACCTGCTTTGTATGAGAACGAAAGACCTGTCCGATTTGCTATTCACGTCATTGTGAATACCTGTCCGATACAGTGTGAACACCACCTAAGTTTATCCGTATTCTTGAAAAAGCTGTTTATTTACGTAAATATTGGCCATTTCCGTAGTTAGAAAAGAACGCTATCGATTTCTTGGATATTGTCAGTATCATGTCTGTACTCAACAGAAGTGGACGACTGGAAACAAAAGAACTACTACTTTCATAAAGTGTTGTGACTCAAGTTTATCTATACTGGTTGATACACTGAACGACATTCGTTTCCCCTCCCCTTCTTTTCCGCCGCTCGTGTGAACACACGAAATCTTAACACACTCTTAGGTTATTTATTTCCACTCTTTCCGCTGAAAAGATTAGGGGCAACTACATTTCTAGCACGTTCTAGGAACGTATAAAACAGGCACTTCCCTAAAGAACGTTCATCAATCTGTAGTTGTTACTACCCTACCGTCCCATGCATTAATCATAAAAAACCCCTCTATTTCATGTTCCGAAGTTGTTTACTGACAACGGAAAAATAAATCATTCCTAAAACGTACTATATGCTTACACATTTTATTATAATTAACATAGTTTCCTCGCTCATTTTTCATTGCGTAAAATGAACATCCCTTCGAATTACGTCTACGCCTGTCACTCTCTATCAATTTGTGTTGACGTAAACAAAATAAGGCCTTTACAGATATCACAGCAGTTAAGATGTTTTGTTTTGACTTCGAAATCGTTGGGTGCGACAAAATCCAAGCAACGAGTGCCATAATGATCAATGCTAGCCTGTGCGCACCTGCAAAGCCTATAAATTTTCATGACGGTAACTATTTTATCGTCATAGTTAAACACAACTATGCTAGAAACTGGCTTGTCATTAGAACAGCAAGATATGCCTCTTCCACACATAATGCACGAAATATTCACCTTTTAAAAACAACGAGAGATAATTGAACTTGCATACAACCACGAATAAGTATTGCGTGACTGTTAAAATCACGAACATATGTAAAAGCACGAGTCGAAGAGTCAGGATTTTGTACAACCTGACTTCAAGATACGTACCTGCAAAATGCTTCGCTTCTTTAGCGCCGTCTGTACAGAAACATAGGAAATTCATGACGATACGGCTAACGTATTATAAGCCCTTAAAGATAAGGTCATTGTGTAGTAGATTAAGAAGTTGTTATATCATCAGTTAATGGAACTCCCAGTGTACAGAAAGGCCTGCAACTACAATGTATGTGATGCGATGCGAGGATGGGGGTGGGGGTTGGGGGGCTCAACAAGTTGTCAGTAGAACAAAATAATGAGATTAACAATAATTGGTTTCATTTGAAACGACTTTACTACAATATGACCAGCTATATATATATATTTAATCACACTCACCCAATACCAAAATTCAGCATGCTAATGTCGAAATTGGTACACCTGATCCAACATGAAGAAATGGAAGAACTTACCAAGTCAATTTCATGTGAAGAATTTTTATTGTCCGCACTTCCCTTCCATTTTTGTAAATACCAGTTCATATCGCAATAGTCCATTATGAAATCGTTACTCACCTTTAAAAGCCTCATCATCTTCCTAAATACTTTGTAAAAGCATGGAAATTTCTGGTAATGTCATATAAACCCACTAAGTGCTCCTAATATAGTCTTATGTTTGTGTGATATGAAAACCTCAAGCTCTTAACAAATAGTCTATACAGGTCATGGAGCTGATAGAGACAGAAATTTCCAATCATAGATGTTACAACTACTAATTGCACTACTGAGTACTGTATGTATACGTACTTTACTTCAGAATACTGTGCGTGTACGTACTTTACTTCCGAGTACTGTGCGTATACGTACATTACTTCCGAGTACTGTGCGTATAAGTACTTTACTTCCGAGTACTGTGCGTGTACGTACTTAAGTTCCGAGTACTGTGCATATAAGTACCTTGCCTCCGAGTACTGTACGTATACATACTTATTTAGAGTACTGTGCATATACGTACTTTACTTCGGAGTACTGTGCGTATACGTACTTTACTTTCAAGTACTGTGCATATAAGTACTTTACTTCCAAGTACTGTGCATATAAGTACTTTACTTCTGAGTACTGTGCATGTACGTACTTATGCTCCGAGTACTGTGCATATAAGTACCTTGCCTCCGAGTACTGTACGTATACATACTTTACTTCCGAGTACTGTGCGTACAAGTACTTTACTTCCGAGTACTGTGCATGTACGTACTTAAGTTCTGAGTACTGTGCATATAAGTACTTTACTTCCGAGTACTGTGCGCATAGATACCCTACTTCCAAGTACTGTGCGTATAAGTACTTTACTTCCGAGTACTGTGCATATACATACTTTACTTCCGAGTACTGTGTGTATACGTACTTTACTTCTGAGTACTGTGCATGTACGTACTTAAGTTCTGAGTATTGGGCATATACATACTTTACTTCCGAGTACTGTGCATATACGTACTTTTCTTTCGAGTACTGTGCGTATACATACTTTACTTCCGAGTACTGTGCGTGAAGGTACTTATGTTCCGAGTACTGTGCGTATACGTACTTTACTTCCGAGTACTGTGCATGTACGTACTTAAGTTATGAGTATTTGGGCATATACATACTTTACTTCCGAGTACTGTGCGTATACGTACTTTACTTCCGAGTACTGTGCATGTACGTACTTAGGTTCTGAGTATTGGGCGTATACATACTTTACTTCCGAGTACTGTGCGTATACGTACTTTTCTTTCGAGTACTGTGCGTATACATACTTTACTTCCGAGTACTGTGCGTGAACGTACTTACGTTCCGAGTACTGTGCGTGAACGTACTTAACTTCCGAGTACTGTAAACTTTAATGCACATCTATAGAATGATAAGAATGATAAATATTGTTAGATTTGGAGCGGTAGAAGGTACAAAAGAAACGGGCCGAACGAGCTTTGGCAGAAACTTTCGAAGCAGAAATGTCTCTTGGATTCAGCACAATAGTAAGTTGCATAATAGTAAATTTGAAAATACCAGAAGAGCCATTGAATCAATTTAGGCATGAAACTTAACAGAAATTGGTAAAAGTTATATTTACAAACATTGAAGACAAAATCTGATGCAAATGCTACGAGCAAAAAAAATTACCATAGTCCAGTCATGGCTATAAAGGCTATGCGTAGTGTTGTTACGCGAGATCCAAATACTTAATGCAGTTTTAAATATGTTTTAGAATTTAAGCTCTTCTAAATTTCAGGGTGAAAAAAATGGTGGTATAATAGCACAAAATGTGAAAAACATACATTTAATCTCTTGCTTTTTAGAGAGTGATTTAAGGAAGGTTATAATGTAGAAAAGTGACGAAAAGAACGTTCATCTGTTCATAATTTTAATTTAAATTATAGTTTTTTATGTTATCATCTGAATGTTTACCGTTTCTTTGAGTATGTGTTAACCAATTTATACGACGTATCTGCTGACAAAGTTACAGTACCTTTCATCTGTAACTCAAATCAGGGAATAGAACCGTGACTATATATAGAATGCTTGACTGTCGTTTGCTATGAGCTCTCGCATTGTGTTGAATCGGTACATTTCACAGCCATACTTTCCCTTTCTTACTAAGAAAGGTCACGTCGTTATATCAGTAAGGATAAGTTTTACAAAGAGAAGTTGTAGGCTGGAAGCAAAGTTGGGACTATCTTGATGCGTGTTTTATATTATCTGATAAAAGCGACCTTAGCTCTATTGCTTACTTGGAACCTCCTCATGCAATTTTATAACCGCAGTATCGGACTTTGGTTTACATGTAGCCCTAGTTTTTACGCTACAAGAATCATGAAAGGGAGTTTGGATTAAGGTGCTCTAGTTTATCAGATTTTATCTCTTTTATCTGCCCTCTAAAAGCGCTGGTTTGAGGTGGAGCGCTAAGATACTCTGTAATTTAGAAACGTCAGTTTGGGTCGGAGACCTTTACAGTGCACATGACACAAGATAGATAAATGTCGGGAATTATGAAAAGGCGCGAGGCGGCGAATCTCTCAAATCGGCCATTAAAACCGAAATGGGACTTTAAATACACGCTTATCTATAAATAGTCGCAATGTAGAAATAGGTTAATCCCTAGCACTGTGCCAACAAGTAGCTTATGATGCAGATATATGTCGATTAAAGACGCAAAACGGCTAGTTAATAAGTCACTTGTGTACCTATGTTTGATTATGTAAGGGGAAAGAAATGCTCCGTACTCGGAAACATGTTGAAATAAGTAGGATGATGTGCAATAAGGAAAAGTAGGAGCTCAAAAACAGTAACTTGGAATAAGAGACAACTAACTTAACAGAGGTCGTACACTATGGCTAAAGTGTCACGTTCGCATTTCGAATTGAGGAATCTTCTTAAAGTAGACTCTTGAAATTCATTTGCTTTTATGAGTATTTTACAAACAAAGTAATTATAGGTGGACTCCTTCAAGAATCCCCAAGTGAAAAGTAGGCATATCCTTACCTACAATACGGAAGCGGTCATCCAAATACATTTTTGCACAGTTTGGACTTTCGAGCAAGTGCTACCCTATGACAGAATCACGTTGCTTAATAGTATTTATGGTTCATGAAACCCGAGCTGGCTGTTTCCTAGTAGATTTTAATGTTTAGCGAATGCAAGAAGAAAAATGCCGCTTAAGTTTATCAACTAACCTCAAAGTCGTGCAGATAACATAGCCAGCCTAGCACTGACAAGAAAATACGTATACAACACTTGTTGACGATAGAGTTCAACTTATTCGCGATGCCTCATCGAGAATATGATTTCCTCTGGATAGGTCGCGGTAGAGA
>JAAAKL020009134.1:0-15328 GCA_010016065.2 Carybdea cf. marsupialis auct. non (Linnaeus, 1758)
CTACTGGTTGAAAATCACACCAGGTGTTATATATAATGTACTGATATTCGGAATACCAAAGTAAATTTTTCACAAGGCTATATATACAGGCAAAGTTTCAACGAACTTGATCTGTTACTCTCCGGTCTACTTATATCCCTATCAGCAGATATCCAAATAAACTTAACTTTCATCGTAAGGTAAACATCGTAACATCATAACCGAAAAAGAAAGAGAGATAAAGATGATTTATACTTATATGGGTTTAAAGGTCTTAGTTTATTAAAAGGAAATCTCCACCTCACCTTCCATGTTAACAAATTGGACAGTGTTATCCAACTGAAACGAAAAGAGATTAATCGATTGCAAGATACGACAACTTATGTGTACATCATCATAAGATAAAAGAAGGATAAAAATAGGACCCGATTGTCGAGAACACTACATTGTTAACATGAAGGCCACGCGTGATGACTAAGTCAGAAAACAAACAACAGTATCCTGTCGAAGGAGACGAATATCGCGCCAGACTGCAAACATTGCGAACAAGAGTGATCAGTAGGTGAAAAGATGAAAGTATCCTGTAGAAAAAGAGGAATATCAAGCAACTTACAACTATCTTCTTTACATAATCATCGAACTCCTTCCACCGGTCGATGTCCTGTCTCCTTACCCTAGGATGACAAAAAAGCACGGATACATAGAAAAAGAAGAACGGGAGGGGGAGGGATGCAAAACGATGCGATTTCTTACGATTTATTGAAGGACGGGTGCCTCCCTTTTATTGCTAGCTCCATCACCGTTACACAACGAAAGATACATCATCTGGCATCATTATGGTCATGTTATAATTTCAATCCTCTATCAGAATCAAAAATGGAATATGTATTATCTATAGGGATTTCCTTTTGATCTAGCCGACTACATTATCCACGCTTTATTAATTTTGTTCTTGATCACAAAATTTGTTGTAAAGCTAAGATATCTCAAATTAAAAGCTACACAACACTTGGGTCAGAAATCAAACGCAAATGTTATCCTAGAACAGAATTTAATCAAAGAAGGCAGGCCGTGTTAGTTTACTTTTTTACATGTTGCGCAAAGGAAGCGCAGCATCAGTAAGTTTAAAAATGTCAACTTGAGAATTGTAGCGCTAGCGCTAAAGGAATCAAACCTATATCTTGCGGTTTATGGGTAAACAGCCGTTACCAAGTGCTGCAAAAACCGCGTCAGCATAGATCCAGCAAGATGTGAAGAACTTCTATCAATTCAGAAGAATGTTGCAACAGTGCATTTTACCCCTCATAATCTCAATATCATCAATTTTTGATGATCAGAAAGTTGTTTCCATACAAACATGAAATCAAACTAACACTTGAGTTGTCTGCAGCGGACAAGCTATGTCGAAGCCCAAATCATTTCTAATCTTTTAAACCAAGTTTAAGAAGCAGAAGAGCGTGTACTATCACTTGATCTGTTATCGTGTTGATTCATTGCTATTCGAAACTAAACAATACTGCTGATTGAGACCATAGATTTGCATCTCTTGTTGATTTTAATCTGGGTTTTGAGTTAGTTAAATATCTCTGACAGCATGTGATACTTATTGGATGATTTCTCATTTACCATCTGTTGCAAATACCCTTGACAAGATAAATATAAATAAATCAAAGCAAAGCATTGAAAGACAATCGCAGAATCGTGTTTTTCAACCATCAATAAGCAAGTATTGGAAGGTGATTATTAGAAAGCTTGAAAATGACTTTAGTAATACTAAAAGTTATAAGCTCTCTGATCGATTGCAATTTCACCTGAAAAGTGATATACTGGACAAGGCCTTGCCATTACTAAAATAATGGGACATTTTCCATTTAGTTTGTTTTAATTGCAAATGTAGCAAAAGGTGGTTCATCCGTGGTTTATTTCACCCGATTAACTACTTGCAATCTAGTGAAGGTAACATTGGAGCAGCAACTCTCACGGCAGGTGCTTTACTGCTGCAGTATTTTTTCACTTTGTCTTGCACATGTAATGAACATGAAATGTAGAGATTGCGTTGGTTTTTTATTCAGACAACAGTAATGTACAGCTACAATACTTTTGAAGACAATGGTTTAGCTAAGCTTATTCTCTGCTTACTGTTCCAAACAGCCTCACTGAAAGAGCTTCATAAAATGTAAGTTCTATAGACATGAATGGAAAGATTGAGTATGGGGTCATGAACGATAACCTTCTCTAGCCGACAGATTATTTCCATCGAACCACCAACAATAATAGAGTTCCATAAAAGCTGCATATAGCGCTCCATGGAGCACGTGTGTCATAGGCACAGCAATCGCCAGATGTCGGACGTTGGGAACCATGAAATGTATCATTAGAATGTCCGATCTGTCCTGTGCCCTGTGCCCCTTGACACAGTTTGATCTTCAATATAGGTCGGCAACTATCCAAACTGCTAAAACTTTCCCAATTCGAGTCGATTGAAATGAAATAAAAAATGTTTGTTTGTAAAGGAACTTGACAAAAAAGGTTACTGTTCATCATCTTAAATCATTCCACTATTTAGCATCTCTTAAACCGTCAAATTTCTTTCTTTTTGCTCCCTAAAACAGTCTTTCTTCATGAGCAGCCTTAAGTCTGCATCCATCTGTTCTTGTTTTGACTAGTGGGTTATCTATTCTCATAATCAGCGATAGTTGATCGGGAATAGGCGTTCCATTTTCTTTATTTAACAAAACCAATTGCCTCATGGAACTACCAGAGGAATACTCTTTGGTATATAGTTTCCAATGACAAGTGCTATCTATCCTAATCCAGGAATATTGAGCTTCATTTATATTTTTAATCAAGTGGTCGGTGAATCTTACAGCAACAAATTTTTGTTATTCTTCCTTTAGGCTTTTAGTGTTACTTTCAGACAAAACTAGTATTAAGTGTGTTTAGAAACGACTTGTTCAGTCGCCTGAGGCTGCATGATTTCCGTTAACAGACATGCTCAGATAAAAAATTGCTGAAATTGAAAAAAATCTAGCCTCATCAGAGTAGGTTGTGTCTACATATGAAAATCAATAATGTAGATAAGAATAAAAAACAAATTACCAGGACAAAAGCCTCAGGGTACACCTACAGATACTGTTTGAATCTTAGAATCCTTGCTACTATAAAATTGTTCACGTCCCATAAAAACGATCTTAAAGACCTTTATGTTTATTGACAAGGAGAATGTGATTGACAGTATCACGTCGAGATCTACAAAAGTTAATTAAATCATATTGTTTGGATGTTCCTTCTGAACCAATCGTTAGTAATATTCTTAACCGACATTTGCAGACTCAACACCCGATCCTTGTTCAGAGCGAAGTTTACCCGTGTGGATCACGTTCTGGTAAAGCTGAGTGTAGCCTACTTTTTTGAAGAGTCTGGAGACTGTTGCAGCCCGTTTAGCTTATTAAACCATCTGGCGTAAAATAGCAAGAATATCATAACGAGATTGGTATGCATCATAAGATAGTTATTTAAATCTGAAAATATCTTAAAAGATATGCTCCCTTTTAGACGCTGTGTTTTTAATTTTCTGGTTGTGTTTTCCTTTCCTATGTCATTCATCAACTAGACGTGACTTAATAGGACATTCTCCCCTGTTAAAAGCAATCGGCCTCATTTCCAGATTGATTTTGCATCAGCCGGTTTAACAACTTCATTAATGATGCAATCAACTTCATTTTAACGATCTAGGCCAGACGGTTTAATACGCTAAACGGGCTGCGACAAGACTACTGGTAGTGCGTTAATAGGGCGAAAATTTTGCTTCATTTCATTTGAAAATGCCAATGTCAACTAGTGTTTGAAGTAAAACTGTTCTAAAAATTTTAAAAGTGCTCGGTCTATAAAAAGGTGTTTAGTACTACTCCAAGAGAACTATCCAAGATAGAGCTTGTAAGCTGAAAGTAAAAGCTGACAAGGGTGTCACACCAAAAGCTTGTCACATTTTCAATATTGGCAATAGCATCTCGGATTTAACAGTAGTAGCAATGAAGCAACGCGTTTTAATTCTTATTTGCCGAGAGGCTCAGTGTAGGATTTTCATCTGAGGTCTTGACCAATAATGCGGAACAATTTCGCTCATCTTGTAACTAAGGACTGCCGCCTCTATCATGTTTCTTTTGTAGTGTCCAACAAGCTACCTGCTTCGCCAGTGTAATCTGAGGCACAGGCATTGCAAGAAATTATATACATAACATGGCTTTCTTTACTTGTCGGTAATCTGTCTTCATTAACTATGTCACAAGATACTAGATGTGAATCGTCCAGGTTCCGGTTATCCAGGGCCATGCGAAACTTTCAACATACCGTTAGTTGTACTTGTATCTGTCTTAAAATTGATGACACGTGAGAGTATATCTCTGACTGTTAAGGCTGTCTTCGACACCAAGAAAGCAGTTGTTGACTTACAAGATAGTTAAAATAACATAAAAGAATCGACAACGACAGACAGAAAAGATCGACTTTCCATGATCTACCTCGCACATTATTTGAGCACTCTGGTTGTTTGATCCCTCAAGGCCATCTCTCTCCGCACCATACAATAACTAACTGGTAAAGGGCCCTGATGTCAATTGCCAATGTATTTGGACTGACCAACGTCCAATTCTGGACTGTTGAAGTGTGGTCTTAAAGATGTGGTGACGAGTTATGTTCTTTTTACCCTACATTTTTACGTATAGTTTTAAGGGTTTAATAGTGTTGGTCGACAAGTGGACGGTTACTTGGTATCTTTAATCCAAAGTCTTTCACCCTTGGATACTATGGAGCCACAGAGTGTAAACATGGTGTCTTAACTCACCTTTGTATCTGGAAAATTTAAAGAAGATCTGAAATTGTTTACGAAGAAAGTCAAGGGAACAGGCTAATGATTTCCTGCTATGGGGTCAATGAAAATGGTGAAGAAAGACGGCAGCATTCTGAATTAAAAAAATTGCTATTCATTTTCTCATGCATTTGCTTCTAAGATCAATGTTAATACCATGTTGTACAGGTAATATCCTCTCTCCAGATGCAACGTTACTCAAGACTCCTGGATACATTCTGATTAAATCTATTTTTGTCATAAATTCTGAAGGAGTTATAAAATTTTAATGTTTATTTAGTGCAGATGTAAGAGAGTAAATGGTATAACTTGATTTATGTTTCACTCTTTTTCCACAATCTCTCAAAGGGGCTAAAGCGTTATTTGGAAAGAGTTTGCATGGAAATTAAAAGAATTCTTGGAAAGCTTCTTTGGTTTTTAACCTCAACAAAAGAATCTGAAGTGGCTGTAGGCTTCTGTAGAGTAAAAACGGTATGTAAATTATCTGAAATTGTGGCTGATTTGCTGCAAGAAACCTCTGGTGATCGCATTCTTATCTTTCTCCGTGATTAAAAAAAAGTCCTGGAAGAACATGTTTCTTCTCCTCAGTCTGTCATGACGGAATCTATAGACATTTGTTTGTTGATGAAATAACACCTCGCAGATTGGAAATTAAACTTCGAAATATAAAACGAATCTTTAAATATATATCCCTTAACGCTTTACAGTATATGTTTTCCGAAACAGTATGATATCTGTTGATTTCCACTTGAAAAAATGATATGCAGTCGACACGAATCGTACCATGGAACATACGCAGATAAGAAAACTTTCGGTGTTTACTTTACGCCTCGCCATATGTATCTGAAACTTAACATATGTCATCTTTTGGACAGAGCATGATTATTAAATCCAAAAAGTAAAGTGGTGTGTCGAGGGAATGGGTAGCAATAAAAACAATTTATACGCCTGTTAAAAATCACATAAAAGAAAGTAAGGAAAGGTTTCTATATATTTTTTTAAAGTATACAAACTTTAGATGGTGCTCAACTTAAATCAGCCGACGTGATTTCAGACAGCACGCGCAATCGTCAATATTTGATAATTCCTAGCACTAGCTATAGGATGAAAAAAATATGCAAACCAAACATTTCCAAGAAGATACAAGTGAAGACACGCTTTCGATGACGTGCAAATGATTTTCACTAAACAATTCTGTTTTGAATTCAACCCTGAAAAAGTCACTTCATGATGTATCTTGTGAACTATTTCAGCAAGGTCAGAGCCCTATTAGCTAACCAAAATCTCCCGAACTCTCTTTGGTGGAGAGTTTTCTTCCAGTACGGTAGCCTACTGTTCGTACTTTTAAAGGTTTAGATGCGTTACTTCTTATACTTAAACGCTTCATGTTGCAAACAATTTACTTCTTTCTTTTTAATAAACAGGAACGGGCATGTTTTTCGACTAGGGAGAGACATCACCATTGCCTTTCTACCAACCAGTGGAAACGTAACCGGCTGGCGCCAAAACCTCATTTTCATACACGTATCGTACCTGTGACACTAGCATCGCGTTGCTGATTTATGTCGTGTTAATATTCTTACCAGTTTTTCAATTGGACCTCCACCAGAAATAATCTTACAGATACTAAACATACGGATAGAAATATTGAATAAAGACATCAGGGAATAAAATTGCATGCCACAGCCTCGATTTGAACCTTGATCTAACGCTTTCACTTGATCTCCACTTCATAAGCTTTTTTCTTTCTTAAGGAGGCACTAGAGCAAGAGGCACAAAAAGCGCACGACATCATTTCTGGGGTATAGAACCAAAATTTCTCTCCCTGTAGAAGAAGACTGGGATCATTGTTCTGAGATTTTCAATACTGCATATAGTATGATAGCCCTAGACGGCCTTTATAGGTTTAAATTACAGAGAGCAATTTGTATTCAACCGACTTTTCCTACGTTATCATTATGAGAGTCTTTATCATAAGATCAAATCTATAAGAATCAGCTACAAGGAAAAATTTCAGAAATCAGTCATACCCCTTGTCAAGATGACAAAGGTTTACAAAGATGATAGCATTCCGCAACTGTGTAACAAGATGGCCGATTTATTCTGGATCATCAACGTCGGTATTGTCTGTGGAGAAGCAGAACTTTGAAAACTAAATATTTATTCGATTTAAATGATCTTTGTGGGGGGAGGTAAGGAGAATTAGAATTGACTTCAATTCAGGAGACTCCAGTTCCTGTTGCTCTATGTAAGCTCGCTTCTATCTCTGCCGGTGTTCATCTGTCGATATAAACGAGAATATGAGTTTTTTTAATGACTACTGAACAAACATTTTATTGTAAAGAAGCACCGATTTAAGTACGATATTGTTTTGTTTGTATCTCAAGGCTGACGACACGATCTCCAACAAAATTCTCCTTGACTTTCGGGTGCCTCTACATACTGAGCGTCGTCGGCACACAGATAACACAACGTAACCGAAGCTATCTAATATCGAAAGTTTATAATGATATTGCAATTGACTTTTGCCGTCCGGAATTAATATCATTGCATTATGGAAGTAACACGAGTACCATCAGACTTGGGCCGCTTGTGAAACCATAAAGGATGAATGGAAATCAATAATATTGCGATGTTGGTTAGGGAATTTATAATTAAGATGGTAGTTACTAAACAATACACGTCTCCTAACTACAGTGAACAAAACCGTGGACGATAATGGTGACATTACTAAGGGACCACAAAATTTAAACTTTTCGACAGATGGAGATGATGAGGCAATAAAATAAGGCTATTAAGATCATTGACCTTTGACCCTCTGTCTCTTTGTCTTCACTCACGGAGTCTGCGAGTGTTAAACAATGAATAGTACAAGGTCATACTCCTATAAATCGGCTAAAATCACATGCAAGCAGTACATCTGAAATCGTATGGATTCGTCATAATGTTGAGACCATGGTACTCGGGATCATTGATATAACATTTGGCTATCCAAATTGAAGAAGTCAGCTTAAGGTTGATGCTCTGTTAAAAGTTATTGCAGGGTCATTGACTGAACTGCTCCAGGTTTTATCACCAATTCACCCCTCATGTAGTATTGACAAAGTTGACTCAAGTTGCTTGAAAGAGAAGGCGACAAAAAAGAGAGAATAAAAAGAGAATACTGGTCTTAAAAATAGTAATGTTATCCAAAAAAGTAGCCAGAGATGATGTAGCACTGTATTTCAGCATTAGGATTTTACTCGTGTAATAGACCTCTGGCTTACACTCTTTGTTTGTAGTTCACACTGCGTAGCTGCACAACAGTATAGATTTTGGGGACGAATGTTCTTCAGCAAGATAAGCGTTTCTCAAAAACGTCGGGAGCAGAGGAACTAGATTTGTGAGTTACAACATGCCTTATGTCTAAATCGCTTAGAAAAACTTGTTAAAAAAGTTAAACCGACCATGGTTGATACTCAGACACAGGATCATTCATGTTCGATTCGGCTTCAGTGAATTCCATCTCATCAACTTTCTAAAAATATAGAAATTTCTCAGTTTTACAATGTACGAAAAGTTTTTTTGATATAATTTCAATAACATTTCCTAGTCACGTTCTTGAACGAAATACACACGAGAACACATACAGGGCGCAGGGGAGGCAATGTGTTTGTGGTGCACCACGTTTTGAAAAAGAGGTGGATAAAAACCTGTTTTTCTTCTTAGACACTTGCCTTGTTTGCGTACTCCTTAACCGATGCGATCCTATCTCATAGACAACCATCATGGTGCTAATGCAGATCAATTTTATGGGAATCAATAACTTTACATGTTCATTTTGTAAACAGGCTATGAACGTTTGACACGAGTCGTTCTTGTTTTCCATGTCCATGGTCTCTACTCAGACGTTTTGAAATCCAACAAAAACAAATTGCATCTCAGTTGGCTATCTTCGGCGCTAGATTGATCTCCTATCTGCTCTTGAGCTAAAGCATCTTTTCAATCGCGCTTGATTTCGATAAGACAGCGTTGTTATGCCATATGCGACCTTTGAGTATTTATTTGCTAGGGATACAGTTGTTTCCTACTGCTTAATCCTTTCAAAAGAACTTGAGAAATCATCAACAGAAGTTAAAATATATGTTGGTGTTCGTGAAAATTTCTACTTTTAGGAACAGAGATATCAAAACCTTCAAATTGTAGGTTATGATTCACAAGCTGGTGCAAAATGAGCCCAACTAGCATCAAGATAAGACCAGGCTTCTAGCAGTTAGTTACCAAATACCACAAACAGCCGAGAAAACATCATACGGGAAAAGATTATGAATAGCATTATGAGTCAGTTTATGTGTTTGTTTGCAGCTTATGACAAACTGTCATAAGTGTGTAATAAGAAAACGATTTTCTTAGGAGTACGGAGTAGCCAGACAGAAAGACAGTAGAAGGCCAACACATCTAGACGTATAGAAAGAGACTAATTTTTAACTTTAATAAACAAATATAACACGCAAGTTTATTCTGTTGCCCGGTTTCATTTGGCAATGCCGCAGACCTAGCCATTCATGAGATTTCCTTTTGTTTACACTGAGAATTTTAACCTGGCAAGAAGTTTTCCTTATATGGAGAGGGGGGAGGTGGTAAAAAGATCAACAGTAAAATCGTCGATGCTAATGCTGATGGTGTTGCAAGTAGTGTGATGTCTAAATAAACGTCCTCAAACCTTCGAATTTCTACCTTCCACTAGCATCCTTGATGCTCATTGTAGGTGACTCGTGATCCTACTATTTTTTATGACATCCTAAATTGTACAAGGCGCCATTTAAAAACAAATTAATGATTTTAGATTTCTCACGCCACAACATTATAGATAAGAAAAGATAGACTTCGAAAAGCCGTGGAAATACTCGTAGTGGACACTGATGTTTGATTCATATGTAAGCCATAATCTAGTGGTAGTTCTTGGCTACTGGAACCGAAAAGAATACACCGAACAAGTAAAGCCTTTGAAACCATTGAGTTCACTATTATTTGACACTGAGTTTGTTATTTTTTTCTATTCGCAGCACTTCCACTGTTTTTGTGATCGTATCTCTTAAGCCAAAACCGGGGGATCGATGTAGCGAAAGTTTCGAGGTCATATTACTGTCATACCAGATATTAAATGAAGACATTCTTGATGTGAATACTCCGAAGCGTAGCTCCTTTCACGAATATATCACTAAGTCTATCGTCGGCTTAAATGACCATTACCATCTGCTGTTCTTGCACAGTATCAGTCTTGTAAGAAATTTGACAGAAGGCAAGCACGAGGCCCGTTGTGTTGCACTGTGAGTGAGCCGTCAGTGTCCATCAAAGCCATGACATAAAGACATTTATGAACGTAGCTGAGAATGATTTTGATTTGACGACTGAGGACCTAATCTGGTTGTCCTGTACTTCACGGATTCGCTGGCCAGAATAGCAATCGCATTGACGGTAAAGTAAATTGTTTGATAAAGAGAATTAAAACTGAACGCACAGAGGACGACGGAACTTCTACTCTTGTGGAGTTCAACAAAAGGGTTATTTGAATTGGATCAAGACAGTTACCTGCGGTGCATTGAGCCGTGATCACAGTCTCGGCTCATGGAAATCACAGAAGCCAAGACGGAACCTTTAGAAAGATCATACTGCACGTCAGAAGGGTCTGGCAAGAAGACGGACGTCGCTGCCTAGCCATCATGTCCTCCGGCCCTCAACTTGATGGGATAAAATTGACGTACTGTATCGAAAGGTTAAGTCCATTGGCTGTAGAAACATCTGGATCTACGATCTGATCAAGTGGCTTGACTGGTAACCGCGGAATATCACCGGCTTTCAATTTATAACAGGTTTGGTTCAGATGGCGGTGGAGATATGCAGCTAAGAGGGACGAAAAGGATCTCTTTGGTGATTCTTTTGATGAGTTATATGCTACCATGGTCTCACGAAGAGGTCTTTACTGCCTTAGCAGATATGGAAACTCTAGTGAATGTGGAACGAGAGCTGCACTCAATGTTGCGAGTGTACATCAATTTTGTGGAAACGAGAACTCAGGAAATGTATCGATTTATAGATAGACTGGACCCTTCTTACAAGTTGCAGCATCGTAGCTGTCAGGGATGTAAAAGTCTAACATCCAACCCACTTGATGTATTCTCATCGATACATCGATTTATGTATGACTGGGCTACAATCAGAAGGAAACTGCATGAGGTTGCCAGCGTTGGTGAAGGTGAGAAGTGTTTTTATATATTTCACTCGTCTGCAGACAAACACTGAAACAGTACAGACGTTTGCTTTGTTCAGATATTGTACCTTGTTTGTGAAACTGTAAAAACAATCAATGGTAAACGGAAAGTTTTATGACCAAAAGGTTATCAATAAGTATCCTGCGGCTGTCAGTGATAGACAAATTAACACTTCGCCCTATATTATCGTCAAAGCTGCTCGATATTTTTCTTTTCCGAGGTCGCTGTTTTCGTACCAGAGCTTGTTTCCCTCGCAATCTTTGAGAGGATTTTCCGCTTGATTGGTTCATTTTATTGACTACAAATAACTTTAATTAAGTGACTAATTAGAATGATATTTTTTCAGTTTAATACTTCTTGCGGATGTGTTATTTTTCTAGTTAAGCTTTACTGAGCTGCATCAAGGACATTGATTGCTTTGACCATCCTATGGTGAGGGAGGGACATGCTCTATTATCCCTTTCTGACCATTTCAAGAAAACGCAACGAGAATGGCGTAGTAGCAGTTGAAAGCTGTTATCCTGGAGTTTTATACAGATACAGGCTTTTATTGTTCGAGTTAGCCTTGGGGTCAACGATTTTAGTTACAAAAGCAGAGGCAAGCGAACAAAAATTCTCATTTTCCAACGAGGTTGTGGCCAATGCGATTCAAAAGGCGTAGCTAAGCAATTCTTCTTGACGAGGGGGCTCCTCTACTGATCACAAGGTTCATTTGAAGAATCTCGATCTGTGTTAAATATTTCTGCTGTTTCATTGATCTGTATAGCATTTTGATTTTCGTCGAAGGAAATCAGTCACTTTCTTATAAATACCATACTTAACGGAAACAGCTCATTACAAGGACTCCTCGGTACTCACGACTTGGCAATCGTGGGGTTGATAGGGGAAGAGAGGGTGGGAGTGTTTGCTGCTCCATTGTTAAAGAACAGCAGACACTACTGTCATGTCTGATGGTACGAGAAGCTAACAATCGGTGATATTTCTAAACTTCATAATTAGGGCGGGTTTAAATAGTAGGGGAGGGGCTAGGGAAGATGTGGGTTGAAATATCTCTGAAATTACAATGGAGGCGGGGATTGGTACTTTTGTAACCAAATTTTCTAAAAAAGGTGCAATCACGATTTAGAAATTTCGGCTCAAAGTATGTTTGATCCTGTTGATACTTTAGTTCGAAGAATTAGTAGACGAGGATACTGAATAAACAGTAGGAAATTTTTAGAAAATGCAAGAAGTGGGTAGAGGATTAAGGACCGCTAAGACGATCGCGTGACGTCAAGTCGACAGGGGACATCAATAATACAACTAACAGATAACTTCAATACTATTGGAACTCCAAGGTGTATTTGTTAATTTACTTTTGAATATAACTAAACGATTATAAGGGGGGAGTTGAAATTGTTTACAATAAGACAAGAGATTGCGAAATAGGATCTTAAAGGGTTCCTTATTATTTTCCGACCTCAAAAGGGTACGGATCATTACCTGTGACAGATTCATCGAAATTATCAAACGCAAGAGGATACCTTTTTTCAAAGGGCAACAATCTGTTTGAACTACATTATTTTCTTCATGCCCCCAAATTATTTGATACGTTGCAATCTATCCTCGTGTAATTCAACTGATGGTTTATGCTTTTTGCCCTCCATTTCCTCGCTTTTCATGTTATTGCATAATATTGTCGAAATGCGTAGATCAATGCACGGAATTACAGTGTTGGGTTTATTGACAGCTGTACCTATCTACATGTCAAAATTTTGGAAATATAATAAAATATAAATCATCAGATAAGTGATTTCAGAAATCTACATGTATTTCTTCCCTATTGATATTGTAATAAATATGATGTTAATGATGAAAATTAAGTCCTGTTAAAGAAATTAAGGTTTTTCTAAACACGAAAGACTGAGACATACTTTAACAGCCGAATGTGGAAGCTTATACTTCACACTATCCATCTTTGTAACGTCATATAGGCCTAACCACCTTGGGAGGGAGGGGCGGCGTCAGGGGGCTAAAGCCATTGATGATAATATTGATAGATTGTTTTGCTATTTTCTGCCGTTTGGTTATTACGTGAAGTAAACTTTTTTGCTGCTGGCAATATTTTTCTGGTCATAGCTAATGCATTGCTTCATCTTACGTTTTAGTGATAAATACTTAATAAATCTTTCATGCTTATGCAGCATTTGTTGGGTTATTATTTAAAAAATGATGTAAAGTGTAACATGCTTTAAACAACGCTTTAAAGGGGTTTAGGTCATGCTTACCAGAATATTGACCCAACTCCTTTTCCCGACACACAGTTTCTACAAAACTCCTCTTTATGTGTTACACTAGCCTAAAGTATTCAACGTGAAATCTACCCTTACTTCAAAGATTTTCCTGGGAGTCATTTGCGATACACAGAGAATCCTGCTACTAAGAATAGTCTTCAAATGATCCGTTGTATCATGTCAAGAGTTAGTTCGTGTTGTAGTGCTTCTTTATTTAACCTTTTGAAAAGGATCTTGCCTCACATTGTTGGTGGTGTGTTTTGGAGTTTGGGGAGAGGGAGTTCTGTTCGAATGTGATACCGAAACAAACACAAAATGTGTTAAAAATTGCAAAAATGCCAAGGAGTGGGGCAGACTGTTGTCCAGATGAGCTGATGTCCTGTTGTCCATTCAGTGGATTTGTATGTATCATTATCTTGGCGGAAGTTGGGGCATGTGCCCCCCCCCCCATAGGCTGCTGAACGCTACCGTTCTATAAGAGGGTTTCATGGTTTTCCACAAGGCTGGTTTATCAAGCTATAGAAAGGGTACTGTAAGACTTCTTCTTAGTTCTCCTTTGTGATAATTTTTATATATCAAATGATCATAGATATTACATATCTGAAATGTAGAATGGAACCGATGGGCTACGAATTAAAAACTTAATGACATAAAAATAGAAAATAGTGAATAAAGAAAATCCACATTATTTGACGGGGTTCTTTACAAATATCAATTGGCCCAATTCTACATGGGTTTTTGCACAACTGATTCTACTGGAATTTGGAGCTCTTTGACCCCCTATATAATTTGGCAACGGTATGTCCCACGGTATTGATGTTTAATGTACTTATAGTGCTATCCTTTACTAGTAAATGATGACGAAGGTTGAATAACGGGGTCGTAGTTCACTAGTTACGGGCTTTCGTGTCGACCAAGGTCATTGGTCATCACGAGCAAACTCATGATTTTGGCAGTATTTTTTCTATGTTTAGTTTTGCCTTCAAATTCAGATAATTTCCTTTAAAAGTTATTTTGTTTCGTAAAGTGCATAATAAAGTAAATAATTAGTTACATGTGGCAGTGCTTAATTGTGCAGTGTGATTCTTAAGTTTGACGTTGAAGTCCCAGTTTTTGCCGATTTTTTGATAACACCACAACTGTTCCAACGAAAATGGTGAGAAGATCTGCCCAAAATTGAAACATTAAAACACGACTACTTGAGAACAGATAGAATAAAAGTACAGGTCAGAAAGTTTCAAGACTGGGATACCTATTCGTGAGAAATGGCAGGCATAAGGTTTACTAGCGACCTCCAAAAGCCGTGTACAGATTACTTTTACTGTTGAACTAACTGATTTCCAGCCCCATATAACTCCATATTCTTCTTATATATTTATATCATAAGCCATTGAGACTATCGCATCGTAGCTTTGTGTTCGTAAAAGACACCTAAATCAAAAGATTTTTTCATGTCATTTAAAGCGAAATTAGATAGAAATATGTCGTCACAAAGCGTGACATTTTAGTGACATTTATTAATGATTAGCAGTTGCTAAATGGAGATATCAGGAGATGCATGTAGCCCACGGACTGTGTTTGTCCAACCTTCTGCTGTAGACCTTTCGATGACCGGGACTGTGTCCTTTTGTCTAGAATAGACTCATAGCGTTTCACACTTCTTATTGAGGATAGGTGGCCCAAAACAGAATTCAAATATCCCTACATTTGGAGTTGATTATCACATTTAACCGTTAATTATGCCCTGACAGAAAATTATGAAAGTAAAGAGAGATAAAATGGAAAGTAGGGAACAATAAGTTATTCATCGATCGTGGGTGGTCAATTTCAGTCTCTTGATTTTGTTGCCAATGAGAAGTTCAAATACCAGACTCCCTATCTATTATGAGGATTACGAAAATTTGCATTCAAAACATTCTCATCTCATATTTCATGTAATGTGTATAGGGGTGTAACTG
>JAAAKL020009135.1:0-15327 GCA_010016065.2 Carybdea cf. marsupialis auct. non (Linnaeus, 1758)
TTGGAAGTTAGTATTAGGACAAAGGTTAGTAATTACAGGAAGAGGAAATCAAACATACAAAAGAATCACATGGACTACAAACTCTATCATGACACTTTGACCGTTCTTGTAAGCATTTATGCTCTGACCAATGTTGTTGTTTATGTGCAACACGAGAAAATAAGTAACCTTGCAATGCCTTTAAGTAAGAGGACGAGTTAGAGCCTAAAATATCTTGAGAACGAGCTCTTCCAGCCTCTTCTCTTCGCCTGACGAATGTATTCTATGATAGTTAAATTTGGCATACTGTATACAACTCGTGTAATTACACCTATTTGTTCAAAGTGTTTCAGTAGCAAATAAGGTTGCAATGCAAGGTTGTTCTAGGCACAAAAGTTGATGTTTTACCACGGTCTATGGAACGCTGTTCTGAGCTAAACGATACATTTAACTGAAACGGAGACAAACGCTTTGGCTTAATTTGTTTAGGTGCTTATTTATTGTAAGGAGGGCTTGTGGGAAGGTAGGGGCTGAATCGAGTAGTTATGGGAGTTATCGATCGTTAGCCGACAAGAATTATCAAAGTAGATAAATTAGCATGCGTCGGCAGATTTCTGATGACATTGCCAAGTCTCAGTCTTTCTAAATTTGAGTGATTCTA
Organism: Carybdea cf. marsupialis auct. non (Linnaeus, 1758); assembly: GCA_010016065.2. NCBI lineage: Eukaryota > Metazoa > Cnidaria > Cubozoa > Carybdeida > Carybdeidae > Carybdea > Carybdea cf. marsupialis auct. non (Linnaeus, 1758). Next base: position 641 of record JAAAKL020009135.1, read on the forward strand.
ACGTGAAAGAGTAGACAGGTAAAAAGTTCTTAGTTGCCATGGTAAACCTTGTTATGTCATTCAAAGTACGTGCAACACATTGATAATTATGTTTGATCGAATAAGCTTATGTACGATGGCTTTACGACCAAATTCTGTTGAAAGGAGAATGACTGAAATTAAGTCTCCCTACAACTTATTGGCCACCTGTCTGTTCTATGGCAACAGGAGAAAAATTCTCACAGTAAGACACAAGGTATTGTAACAAGATGAAAAGCAGAATACGTCACCGCGATATGAAGTCGTTTCAACTCATTTAGAAAGTTATGAAAATGAGATTTAGCCTGTTTACATGGATAGTTTTCCAAATGGATCCGCAACCAGAACGGATATTGATTGTGCTTGCCTTGACATGATGCTTATTACATTTTGCAGCCACTTTGAAAGTTCACCACTATGGATGCGACCTCGTTTCAATATTTGGGATCAGAGGCAAACTGGTGTTGATTGAAAACGAGGCAAAAATCCCTACCACTACGAGTTATATTTTCCGTGATCTCTATTAATATTATTAACATTTTAATAAAACATGTTTATTTTTCAACCTTCCATCTTCATTTAGTTGGTATAACCAGTGGCGGTTTTAAGGGGGGCGCGTGAGCCATGGCCTAGCGCCCTGCGCTTTCTACGGGGCCCGTGCTTTAATGCTAAGACAAAAGTATGTCTAACTGCCACATCAATCTGATGGAAGTAAGTGACAATTTGAATCTATACCCACTGGAGGGAATACAGTGTCTCCGGAACTTCCGCAGTACGGTCTTATCTGAACTTCCATGCAATGTATGACGTTAAAGGGCCCCGCACCCTTCGAAACTGCCACTGCGTATAGCTGAAAAACAAGCCATTGATTTAGCTACTTTAGACTGCAAGCATAGTTATGGATCCCAGTGGATCGGATTCCGTCCAAATAAATAGAAAGGAGGTCGACTCTATTTGGATCCGAATCCGTTTGGATATTTACTTGTTAAAACTGATCATTCTAAATCCTACCCTCTTAATTATACTTTTCATTTTTCAACAGGTTTTTCACCTTCCATAGTCACGTCGAATCGAATGACACTGGGAGGCTATTGCCCAAAACTGTGTAAAGGTAGGTGTAGATAACCATCGGTGGAGGCAGTGGCGTGATCACATGGGACTCGGATGGATGTGTCCCCATCTCTCCAAAAGTCAATTTCTCAATTTGTCTTTTTCAAAACCTTCTGATCCGGGCCTGCTATAGAAGTATGCTTATTAACTGATAATGAGGCAATTTCCATCAGATAGAGGCCGCAATTTTTCAAAGTAAGGTGCGGTTCCTGATAAGGTATGTGGTCGTGGTTTCTTGACAAATCCTTGTCCCCCCAGATTGAGAAGGCTTACCACGCCACTGGGTGGAGAATTGGAAGTTAATGGCGCGACTAGGAAAATAAGTATGTAATCATCTGAGCTCACTCACCCGGAGGTTAGCTAGCTAAGCTATATTTGCACCCCACTACAAACGAATGTAAAAGAAATGCGCTACTATCGACCCAGCTCCAAATCGCGCTCTTTGTAAACCATGCCAAGATCTCTCAGCCATTCAATCAATCAGATAACTTGATCGCGTATTTCCAGTTGAAAACAAATATGGCGCACAAGGACTGCAGTGAATGAGGCGACCAGGATCAGATAATAATGTTCACGTTAATGTCATGTGACTAATGATGTTTATTTTGTTTGCTTCATTTCAAGTTACAGAAACTTGGAAACAAAAGTGATCTGATCTTGAAGTTGTGGTAGCTTATGGCCAGGCTACATGCAGCCGGCTACCGATGATGTATGATACAAAAGGTTGTCTAGCAGACGCTGCATGAAGTTAGCTTCCGCTTAGCTTGGTGTATCATTGGCTGAACCCATCACAGAGAATAAGGTTAGAGAAGAAGACATCAAGAGGATAATGGACTACTATCACAGGAGCGAAGTTCTTCTACCTAGAGAGACAGTGGAGCATGGTTGTCCCCACAAAGTGACAAACTCGCCTAATGTGCCCTTACAGCAACATAACAGTACATTTTAGATGATGGAACAAACATTTAAAATTCAAATACGAAAGGAACATTGACCTGAAGGGCAGCATGCTATATTGGACAGATGTAACACAAGTGCAGAATGCAAAAGCTAATATTTCATATCAGTACTGTACAATCTGAATGATCACAGCTGCAGTTCAGGTTTTGTTATTATGTTAAGATATGAAAACATGGGAATCAAGTAGCATGAGCACTTAGTCTGTTGCCTGAAAGATCGATTCAAAACCCATGCAAAAATCTCACAAGAAAACAAAGAGATATTTAATGAAGTATGTTTCAAAAATAGAAGTGTCAAAGTTTTCTGACTTTAAAGGATCAGACGATTATAGAAATTGGGAAGGCCAAATGCTTTTTATTCGGTTTATAGGAGGGAATAAGACCTTAGTAGATTTGTTTCCCTACATAGCATCGTCTGGAATTTCACCAAATTTTAATAGGTTATGTGTTTTGGTATGGTTAACTTGCTTTCTAAATGCGTTCAGTCCTGTAGTCAAGTAACGAACTTCAAGGGGCATACCTATTCATAAAATCCAAGGTAATATTAGGTAATAGTAAGCGTAGCGAGTACTAATGAATCGGATAGCTGGCTACAAAGCCTGTTTGAGTTGCTTAGATTATTACTAGATCTTGAGTTGGTTACTTGTCCTCGAACTGATTAGTATTGTTTCCTTTGAACGCTACAACATCTCCAATTACCATTAATCGATGGCAATGACATACGGATCACGTTTGTTGAACTTAACTGATAGGGTTTAGGGGTTAGGGGTTACAATTTACACGAGTCACTTGTTCTTTTTGTCATGGGACTGCCTTAACTTGACTTGTCTAGGCTACAGCACTATATAATTTGGATTCTTCTAGAAATTTCCTTAGTTTTCCAGAACATTCTGTAATCTTCCAGAATATTCTATAACCTTCTAGAACATTCTAGAATGTTCTGACAGGTTTTATAGGATTCTTGAACCTTCCAGAAGTTTCTATAGAAGATACTAGGAATTTCCGGAGTGTTCTAGAATATTCTTCTACTTTCCAAGGATTTCTGTATAAACAAGACGAATTATATATAAAGGCAGGAAAGTAGGCATTTAGTCAACTTTCATCGAAGCAAGGAACACAAACTGTAAATAGAATAATTGATGATTTGTTAATAGATTATTCGACATTGAGCAACCTATCATCTCTGTGAAATACAACATTTTCACTCTGAGTCACTATGAAGTCCGTTATGCTTCACTCATTCTTTGAGAGGAGACTTTGATGACTTGCAAGTATCAACGTAAAGGTTTATATTTGTGAACTGAAGCAAACGTTACGTTTGGCGTACCACAAGGGTCATACCTTTGACGCGGATTGTCTTTCATATATGACCTTAAACTTCAATATTTTTTAAAGTTCATGCCCTTGCTTAACGTAGATCCTTGATCTAGCCCACGGGGAGCATATTTGCAAAGAAGAAAATTAGCACAGGGCCTTATTATCGTTACATATTAATTTAATTTATGATCTTTATTTTTCGTTGTGCCCATCCTTAAAAGCTACTCGATAAGAAGAGTTAAGTGAAATTTACATCCCAGTGGATTGGGGCCATAAAATAGTAATTATTTCTAAACACTTGCCAATCGATTCACTCCATTGTAGTTCGTTCGAAGATAAGGGCCTAGATGCAAACAACAGAATTTGCTTGAAGGGACGTTCAAGGAGAATGATGGCTACATTCATGTCTTATGAAACTAATGACTTGAAGGAATCTAATATAGGAAAATGCATAGGCGTAGGAGCTGTTTTAGGGGAGGGGGAGCTATCTCATTTTTACCCAAGCAAAAGTTAAATTCGCTCAAATAATTATAAACAAAGATTAGTCAGGAAATGCTCTATTATCGGTTTGTAACTAGTGAATGACGCTAAGGGCATCAGAAAATTATACTTGTCAACATATTATAGTGAAAATATATTTTCGCTATTACATTCTTGTAGCCAAATAAGTATTATTCCTGTCGTGTGATTATGCTCATCGCCCGAAATCATACAGGATAGCCTTAAAATAATTGCCTTGCCCAACTATTGGGGTTTGCAGCTTGCCAGATTGTACGCTTGTAAGGCTAGGGGTTATCGATAATCCAATTAAGAGCTCAGATGAAAAAGATGCCAAAAATGCAGTCAATAGCTTTATTTGAAGCGTCGTTATTGCACTAGCCATGATTGTATTTACTGAGTTTAAGAGGCTTATCATAATTGAAAACATGTATTAATTGTTGTCATATCCACGAAAGAAACGAAACAAACTCATCATGAATGAGCCTTTGGTAAAGCGCTACAGTGTTTCAAGAGCTAAGACACGAATTCACGGATTTTCACTATACTTGAATCTACTATACTATTGTCAACTCTCATCAAAGACACAGTGAATCAATTTTCTCTGATCTTGCATCGACCAAAGTCTAATCTTAAACTCTTACAATTTTACAAAGCCTTATATACAAAAAGATAATTACACATAATGAATCAGACATATAAAGGAAGATATACAAATCAATGAAGAAGAATAGCCATAACAATCACAAGATCTTTAGGGAATAATAGACGTAGCAGAAAACATAGGCGGTAGTGACTGGAAAGTGTTTAGAACCTAATTGCTCTGTGTGGGCGTAGCAACACGCGAGATTCTACAACTATACTATACTTTACGCTACCTTGCCATACTGTACTATACCATACCATACTAGACTAGACTACAATATACTATGCTATATTTACTATACTATTTTACTTTTTTTCCAATAAAGGATGCCGTAAACTGATGACTATTATGATGAAGATTTAAAGGTGCTTACCTTAATGATTGCAAAGACCTGGAACTACTCTAGCTATGACGTGAAGCGATGTATCGTTTTGTCAACAAACTGTCGCGATGTGGACAGCTCCTCAAATAACTCGGAAACAAAAGTGTAAAGAATTCCTTTTTAAGCTCTGAATTACGTGTTTGTAGATGACTTGATAAAGAGAACACATGGTCGATTAAGGAGCAGGGGCACTTACCTAAAAATATATTACGGGGCACTGAATAAAAAAACCTGGGTCTTTTGTAAAGGAAACCTTTTTATTGTGCAACAAAGTAGAAGGAAGAAATATGGACATTTTAGTGTCGTGTTTTCCTATTTATAACTTGTTACATTTTATGAAGTGGGCTCAGCCCCTTTGCAACAAGGTGCACTCTTAAGAGGTACCAGAAAAATTAAGCTTGAAAAAAACAGATTAGTTTTGCTTCAAAGTTACTGCACCTTGCAATGAATCGATTAAAACGAACATCAGTAGGCATCATTATTTGGCCATTGTAGCTTCATTCCCTGCAACCATGAGGCGCCATATTTGTTTTGAACTGGAAATACGCGATGAAGTTATCTGATTGGTTGATTTGCTGGAAGGCATGGTTTTCCAAGAGCGCGATTTGAAGCTGGGTCAATAGTAACGCATTTCTTTTACATTTGCTTAAAGTGAGGTGCAAACATAGCGTAGTTAGCCACCATGCAACCTCCTTATTATTATACCTACAACTGTAGTTGTGACCCAAGAGTTAGGAGTCCGTGCTCTACGACTTGAGCCAACTGAGCCCTAATGCTATCATTGTAGTGGTCACATTAGGTTCCAGTCTTCCACCGGTGGATTATAAATAAGCCCTCCGTTGGCTGCAGACTTTTAGTAAATAACCTTACGTTTTGTCGCTAGGAAGAATGAATGAAATATAAAGTCGAGTAACAAACATCGAATTGGCTTGGTCAGCGGCGTGACACTCAGTAACTGCTATCACTGATCTCTAAAAAACACTGGATGGAGCAGCTTCCATCTCAAAGTGAGGTCAGTCTCTGGACGCCATTTCAGTTCCCATGAAACAAAGCTTATTAAAAATGTTACGCAATATGGTAGACCTTCCCGCGCTATTTTTACTAATGGGGGTCAGTACTCGTGACTACATTTTTTAGCTGTTGGAAACAACGGGAAGCTCGATCCAGTCTATTTTAGAGATCAGTGGCTGCTACCAGCACAGACTCCATTTCCAACCTATCAACACTGTACACCTAATGAGAACATGACAAACATCATAAGATGTGTGTAAAATTTATGGTTTTTGTACGGTGCGTTTTAGGACAGGTGTCCTGTCAAGGCTTTTCTCATCAGGCGCCGATTGAGAAATTTCGGATACAAACAATTTGTTCATGATAAAATGAATAAATGAACGGTCAAGCAGTGCAAACCTAAACGTAAACACGTTGAGTAGATTAACGAGATGTCACGGACATGTGGAAAAAAGGATTTTTGCACACTGTCGACATACAGAAGTGCGGTAGAAGGCGGTTAACAACTATTTGCAAACTGATGTATTTACAAGTATAGGATTCTTATCAACGGACGTTCTTATGACTGTAGATTTACATCAAACAGTCACCCATTGCCGTATGGTACTTTTGCTGTTGAACATTCCATACTTTACACACATCAAGCAAAGGAAACGTTTCAATGTTTATTCTTACTTACAAAAAAGATGTCTCATGGGCCTAAGCTAACAATCCCTCACGCATAGAGAACACCTGCAGAAAAATTATGGCAAAAGATGTATGTTTATGACCACTAAATGTTATATATTAAATGACACTGACGCACTTCTGCGATACAGTATGAATTTGCAGAACTAAATGTGATATTCAAAAGGGAATCATGTAGGCCAGAAACAGGAAAATCAACTTGTTACCTAGTTCATATTGCTGTACATTAACTTTTATTAAATTATTTTAGAAAAAGGATAACATGCAGTGCCGTAAGTACCAAATATTTCTTGGGGGAACAAAACCGATTTTTACCCAAATGATTTCAGTATTCCAAGGCGTTGACCAGGAAAACGTATAATTTCTTCCCTATTTAAAAACTTTTCAAATCATCTTGGAAATTATTGGAGAGGCTACAGCCATCTTAGCCCTCCACCCCGTGCTTACCTTAAAGATTGCAAAGACCTGGAACTACTCTAGGTATGACGTGAAGTGATGTGTCTTATGGTCAACAAACTGTCTTGATGTGGACAGCTCCTCAAATAACTTAGAAACAAAGGTGTAAAGGTTTCCTTCTAAAGCTCTGAATTATGATTTTGTAGATGACTTGATAAAGAAAACACATTCTTAGCCCCCCCCCTCCCCCAGTGATCACGGCCCTGGTATGGACATGAAAATAAAAAAAAAGAAAAATTGAGAAAAGATAAGTGTTCTGCAAATTACAACAACACATGAACTAGACATGAAGTACGAAACTCGGGGCTAGGGAGGCTGTCATGTGACTTTATGCACAAGATAGAATTTTCAACACTAATTGAGAGTTCAATCTGACAGCGATTTCATAGTCCCTTTGATTTCATACTTCAGTTGATTTTGAGGAGATATTCAGCAGGCGGATGACACATTTAGAACGTATATACCAAATTTATGTTTGTATAATAACACTATGGAATTTCTCTTGCAAAAAGCAGGGAAGAAAGAGGGCTGATAAAGAGACTAATTAATCCTCAATGTATGAAGCCTCTGCTTCAGTCCCACAGTTTTCTTGTGGATCATTAGTATGAATGTTGTGCAGTCGTAAACCGAATAATAAAATCAACAGAATGCAGGAAATAACATTGCCAACAGCCCTCAATAATATCGTGACTCCATTCTTCGAACTTTTGAAAGGCAGTTTCTACAAAGCCAGGCACCGAACTAATGAAATAAATAATCGCTTTGGACCAATATAAGATAAAAAGAGGTGTCAGATCTTCCTTCGCTTTCTAACTACTATAGTATAAAAAGAGGTTTTGTCACTGATGGAGTTTTTCCCCAATAGCGTAGTGCGCATGCGAAACCAATTTAATACGTCATGGGCAGCTATCTTCCTGTACAGAAGTTTTATTCATGTTGTATAAAAACATTCCAAGGCATTGACGTTGAAACCTCTGTGTGATAGCGAGGTTGGAAAATAACTTTGCAAGGTGTGGTAGTTTTACGTGTTTGTACAATCCTTGTCATTGGTAGATATTTTAGTAAAGTTCCGTTTCATTTTATTAAGTATACGTGCTAGTTTCGTTTGTAATCATTTCTGGTTTAGGAGGAGATTTGTAAGATCACGGATGGTTTTAGTAGAAGAAAGTAAATACACGAGATGGTTTACTTATGGAATCGGATCTTTCTTCATAATATGTCCATCGCTATATAAATTTTCTAGAACCGCGCGAGAGAAAGTATACTGTAACTCCCACTAGCATAAAGACAGTCGAAAATAAAAAAAGGGGAAAACGTACATACAAGATGTAGAATTTTGTATCTTGAAAAATCATAAGATTAAAAAGGTATAAAAAGCTACTACCAATCCATCATCTTAAGCGTTTGAGTAAAAGGTACATATCATTCCCACTTTTATGTATTGATGATATTTTACACTTTTTGTAATAAACTGAAATATAACTTTTGCGTGGATGAAGCTCGGTTTCGCTGTACTGAATAGTACTAATAGATCGAGTCAGAAATATAATCTATATCAGACAAGATCATCTCTGTTCTCCATATTTCTTTATATAATATAATATTCAACTTTAAAAGTCCATAACTCTGTTAAAATCCGAAACTCTTAAACTCTAAAACTCTGAAGACCTAGATACTGAAACTCTTAGATTCTGAAACTCTGGAACTCTCAAGACCTAAAAACTCTGGAACTCTGACCCTCCGGTCAAAAGTGGTTACCTTAAGAATAGTCATGGGCGTGGCACATCCGATACTCAACCCCTTCCCAGACTACTTCCATAACAGTCCCATTATCTTGTGGCTTCGTGCACTTCATTTAACCCTACTAGAAGAAGTTATAAAATATTGAAAATCCTTTCATATTCGTTATGACTGAGTTACTTACTCAAGTCGTAGCTTTAATCCTATCTCTGATTCGATATTTTTCTCTCATGGAGCGGATAAAACGTTCTGTCTTCAGATTTGTTCGGCAAGGTCGAGTTAGACTTGCGTTAGGGGTTTTTGCCGTCAATCATAGTGGCTTCTTTTCAAGTCTTCACTAAGTTTTTCTCTAATCATTTCACCCTATTCAACGCCGAAGCCACTAATAGGAACGGGGTTACTATTCCTCTTCGGGTGACAATCTTTTTATGCTTGCAGTCCCCACTCTGTCCTATCTCTCGAAATATAGTTTCCCACTTCACGAGAGCAGATGACAGAGCAGAGTACCTTCGGGATCCTTGCAGGCAAGCTCAGGGTCGGTTTGAACTCACGACTCTCGGATGGTGAGTCTGAAACTCTACCGCTATGCCAATAATGTGTTATGCTTTCCAACTTTTATCTTCAAAGCTTATTCAAACTGATCGATACCATCTGTCACAAATAAATCCACTGGGCTTATTCCACCCATTGCGGTAGGTGCATGCTCAGTACCTTGAGCACACCCGTAGATAGTCAGATTTCACGAGTGCAAATCACACCCACCGCGGCGGGGTTAAAAAGTTCCAAGAGTTTGCTTTGCAAAATAGGCAATATCAATCCAACTGTTTGATAAGTAGTGGGCCTGATTGCTCTGACGTGCTTTAAAGGCAGGTGCAAAAAGCTATTTTCACAGAAAGGGTTAAATAAAAGTAAATTGATAACGTGAGAAAAATATATCACAACCTAGCTAACGTGTAAATTAAGCGACCTGTTTTAGTATAAAATGCAAAGATCACACTAGAAGTATCTATATCGACTGTCCATGTTTAAATATCGATGCCATTACATTTCTGCGTGATTGCTGGAATTCAGCTTTACACGCAGTCAACTACACAAACTAAACTGTAGCAAACGTTTATACATTGACTACGAACAAAGCAACACTTAATAAAGGAATCACTAATTACAACAGAAGGGTAATTACGGAACAAGCACATCTATACATTACGGAAAGACTTATAAAAAATGACTAATCAGGGAAGTAGAAAAGTTGGCCAACTGCATTGAGAATCAAGATGAATACGACTCCTTCCCTAACAGCTATCAAATCTATGGGAGGAGAGAATGCCTCTTCCATTACAGGACAAGTGCTGCCCACTTCTCCAAGGCCAACTCAGACATCGGGTGGATAATGCTTCTTCACTAAAAAGGCCGTTCTGTAACTGTTACAAGTTATCACAGGGAACCAGTACTATGCTTTCCAAATTCAGCCTATTTACCTAAATTTGGCATCCTTTTCTCACAAGAATGTACTTTCCGTGATATATATGAAAGAGCTTGGTTTGAATTTCAAGGAACTTGTGAAATTGGTATCTTATCAATTGAATTAGTCCCTAAGAACTAGTGTGAGTTTACACGCAAGTAATTTAGAGCCGTTTTAATGGAGCGTGTGGCCGTGTGGTCTAAAAGCTTGCTTTGAAAGCCACCGACCCGGGTTCGATTCCAGCGCTGGGAAGCTTTGACAACTTCTCTTTACCATAGTCACGGGCTCACCAAGTCCATGTGAGGGAAATTGGGGAGACGGAATCTCAAGAAGCCCGTCGGATGGATTGTACCTGTGTTTGGATAGCCCAGCCTTGTCACACATGTGTCACGCTGAACATGCTTGAAGAACACGTCAAGGGTACAAGTGACTGTGGTCTACTCAGCCACTTTCACTCTAATTCACAGAGTAGGTTTCTCAGCTGATCGAACAGTTGAGCTCTCATGCGTCGGTATCGACGGGAGAATTCATCCAATTTAGAGCCTTTAGGTAACTCTCAATCAAGGTTAGGTATAGCTATCCTTGCCTTAACTTCATCGTCTTTTGGGCCTCTGAAGTTTTTAAAACGGAAGAATTACTATAATTGGTACTTCACGATAAGATCTGGTTATTTTGATAGTATAGTAATCCTTAGAGTCCATTACTGGGTGAAACAAATAACCAAATTTCCTATGAAAGCGTTAACAAGTTGCTGCTCTTTACGCCTCGCAGAACCAGGGCTTAGAGCCGATATTAAAAACATGAAAGTTTCTTAGAAATGTAGGGTTAGGGACAAGAGGGTGGCACATATTGAGTCTCACTGAAGTATCGTCATATTGGGCAACGAATCGCCAATTGGGCGATTATTGAGCGAAATAACGAGCAAAAATCTACTGTTGAGAACGTTTGGGCGATGAAGTTGACACGTTTAGTTTTGATATTGCCCCAAATCGCCCAAACGACAACATTGTAGACTTAATGTAAAGGGGTATCGCAAAGGAAATATGGAAGGTGACAACATGTATCATATGTCTCGGATCACCAATTTGAAATGTTGACCTAGCTGGAGTGTCCCGACATAGTCAACTTTAATTTGAATTTTTAAAGACAGTTCTTGTACTGACGAAGTTAGTCAACGCGTGTTAGTATTAGACATGTCTGGATTTTTCTATGATTGCTACCCTGTTTCTTTCTGTACGGTAGATTCTATTATAAAAATTAGTCACCGACATAAATACATGAAGTTTGCCTAACACCCATTACCCTCCCGGTCCTGGCGGCAAGAATGCTACATTCCGGTTTTGAAACGACCCTTAAATAGAAAAGGTTTCAGATTAACAAATATCCATTAAAACGCAGTATTATCATGCCCATTCTTCTGATTGAGTGCCCATAACCTTTACCAAACTCATAAAGGCTGTCCGTTACAATATATATTTCCCAAATTAAAGCTTTATATAATTTCCCGTAATTATAGTCATCATAAAAATATTTCCCTGAAGCTCCTAGTTAACCTTTCCCCTCTAAATATCACGGCTTTTAGGAAGCCTATATTTACAGTTTCCCCACATCCGAAGGATCGGAGATGATATGAAAGTTTTCTGAACGTGACTAACTTAATCATTAGAGTCACCAGTGACTTGATTATGCTATAACCCGACCTTACGTTGATAAAATATGACATCCTTCTGCGAAAACCCGACGTGCAATTTATCATCAAGAAAAGAGCACAGTTGCGATTTCTACCTACAAAAAAATATGACCTTCCCTTGTAAGCCACGATCTAAAATTTACAAGAATTAAGTATGAATGTTAATTGTCGCATTGATTCAACCCTGTTATGCTGGGAATGTTTTGTACACTTTTTAGAAGAATTCTGCCTTGAAACAGGGCCATGATTCCCACTTTCCAGCGAGAACAGTCATTGTGTTCCAAAAATAAATCTTGCAAATCTACCGCAAGTGTTGATAGTTTATTTCTCAACGATATTCAACAGGACTTAAGAAAAAGGATATAGAGATTTCCGAAATCTTTATTATTTAAAAAATCAAGTCAACATTTGTCAATACACCTTTTTGTTGGTGATTTTCTCTGTTATTAGTTATCATTCACTAATAATAAATTTAAAAACTTTCTTTTGATCAATAGCCTTAAAATTTTTAGTATTGTAGTAGACCCTGAGAACTACAAAAGGTACTTTTACATTAGTTTCCTGGCATATTTTTGAGGTAAAAATGTACAAGAGTAGTTTGATTTATTGGATGCATGCACTAATGGTATTACATGCCTAACGATGGGCAGCATTCATCTTTCTCTTGGCACCCACTGCAATAGTAATGACTTTGGTGTCAATTTTAGAGGGATGTAGAGTAGATTTAGAGGAATTTTAAAGGGATGTAGAGTCATATATCGTTTCCTATGACTACTATTGCCATGGCAACAGCTATGGTTAGTCTACTACTGATCCCTCGATGCCTTAAAATTTTTCAGTTGATCACTCCATATAAGGTATCCATTAGTGTCACAACAAGGAGCTTAGCCATTTTTCTTCTATCGGTACAAGGAACCTCATTACTTAATCTAAAACATAGTAAATGATTTCAAGAGAACTTGACAGCAAGAGGCGGTGTCACAAAGCCCGGCCGAGGTCTGTAATAGATTCAGAGTTTCGTGTTTACTAGGTTATTGTTATAAATAAAGGTATTGATATAGGAAACAGGATGTGAAGGCATAGCGGGGCAACTTGCTCCCAAATTTCTGGAAAGCCAAGCAAATAAAATCCCCCATACTCAGATCTCAGATGGGTGATATTCCCGAAATATCAGTATCCAGTTCTTTGTCTAAAGAAACAGATCTAAAATTCAGAAAGAAAACTTTGTGTTCCTAAAATTGAAATCGTCCTGTACGTCTATGGCTTTGCTCCGACGTTATTGGTAGATGTAGGCTTTCTATTTTATTAGTGGACATTTTAAGAATAAGCCTCACTGTGGTTATGCAATTTAGTAGCCAGCCTCTCTTTAATATTGTATCTTACAACTTATAAATCAATGTTATCATATCATTCTAAGCAGCATTAATCTCTCATTGTATACTTCGCAATAGGATTTGGCGGCCACGGGTAACACGGTTAACGGACTGTTCTTTCTCCTGAGACTGCATTAGGCGCAATTTAGCTAGATGAATAAAAAATGGAAAGGACCCAAAGCGACTAAGCCATGCCTGATACATTTCCGGATCAAAGAGATACAAAGACTGACGATGAAATCTAATCGATCTAAAACGAGAATCAGTCTAGAACGGCAGAGAGACACTGTAATGTATTTTTACAAAGAAGCATATTTCGGCTAGTCAAGCTGGCCTTCTTCAGAGTTGTTGAATTAAATACTCTCCTATGCGGTGGCAAAGTAATGACGTCACAAATCAAAAGTTTTGGAAAAATAGTAAGATTTGACTCCAGGTAACTAAAGGTAGCCCTGGAATAGTCTGTTTTGCAAAAGACAAGACCTGTAGTGTACATAGCGTTTAAACTAAAGGCGTTTGAATTTTAAAAAATCTCCAGTCAAAACTCTGTTGATATTCCTTGGTTCCTTACGTTAGGAACCAGCATCAAATAAGAAGGTTTTTTTGGAGAGATTTAAAATTTTGAAAGCTGATAACTCGGTTTTGGCAAAGGGCATCACCCTCGCATTTGGCCATTAAATTATTACTAATAGGGCGATATGAAAATTGAGTATTTTTCCGTAATTCAAACATTTTCAAAATCGTGACGTTACACTTTCCCTCAGCATTCTTTCGGTTCCCTTGTGCAAAGTATTTATTTTTCCTGTTTTATATAATGAGAGTGTTAAAAAACTGAGACAATACTAAACTACTGCATGAAAGTACGCAATAAATGTTGAATAAAGCAGTTAGTGAAGCATCTCGATAGAGTGGGTCCTACTTTGACTATCGGTGGTTTCTGTTTTCCTTGCAAAGTGCCGTACCTAAGTTAAACTATAGAGAGGGGATGAGAGGAGTAAATGTCACTGAACCTACAACCGGCCACATGGATCCATTTTTCGTAAAAACGCTAGTTACGATAGCGACTGAGAAAATACATTCGATTCAAGAGGACTGTATATACTCATCTCTAACCAATCTATTATCAGTATTCCATCAATCTTCTTACAATCAGCTATCAAACTTACATCAATCCAATCCAATCTACAATCTTCAAGTCTTCAATCTAATTTTACTCAAAATTTCCTACTCTTAAATATACTTGTACAATGACAAAAAATAGACATTAATTAATTATTCAATACACGAATCATACACTCCACCCTACCATTAATAAATTCCATTTCTCCTGATCTCTCCAGG
>JAAAKL020009136.1:0-15327 GCA_010016065.2 Carybdea cf. marsupialis auct. non (Linnaeus, 1758)
GAAGACCGAAAAAGAGCTGGCCGTGCCAAATTCGGAAATACATCAACATTCCTCCTCACGACTGAATGTAACACCAGTGATCGGCAGAAGTGGAATCAAATTGTCAGAACGGAATGTGCAAAGACCCAAGGAGGATTACGCAATTGAGTCAATAAGTCAGACAATGAGTAATATGTACAATTTTACTCCTTTATGCTTACCTCTTGCTTTTTCTTTACATAAATGCTATGTGCTCCATCTGTAAGTGCATCCAAAAACTTGTCGACAAGGTCTTGGGCAAAGCCTGCACAGTCTGCCACAAATCTCTTCAAACTGGTTGAGAAAGAAAGGGGACTATGATATACATGATTTGAAAAAATGTGTCGATGCAGTCAAGTTCTAGTCGGTATCCAGGTTGGAATGAGGGCTTTATTCGGTTACAAACTGATGCCTAACTACATCAGAAACGAATGTCATATTTGACGTAGAGTACAAGTTAGAAAGTTATTACTTTACTATTGAGTTATTTCTGATAAGGTAATAAATACACCGACAAGCAATCAAGAATTATAATCCAAAAAGGAAACTGGCGCTAATAAGGGAACCTCTTCACGTCTATTGGGGAAAAAATTCAAATAGACCTGAGGAAATCAGTTATACACGAAAAGTTGTCTGGAACACAGTTTCCTTTTTGGCGTATTATTTTTTATTACTATATTACTAAAAACATCGTAAATAAATCGAACAAAACCGTTTTCACGCAACGCATATTAAAAGCGGTAAATTTCGTTTACTACATACAAAAATTTCGCGTTTATAAGTCATAATTACTGTACTAATTACCTAACATGTACTTTCTTTAAATAAAATACGTTTCAATAAAATAATCAAGCACATGACAGGTTTTAATAGACAATATGTACATCGCTTGTTATATACGGCACATATTAATTCAAGGTGAATGTAGGTGGGACATGAAGCCAAAACGACCGGCAGTAAGAAGGCAATGCGAGCAATAAATTACTGAAAGCATAGATGAGGTGAAGTAGGCTGTCTGAGCGTTAGATCGTGAGACAGTATTGTGGGGTTCGAAAGATTTACTTGGAACAGGAAGGTTCATGAATGCCGTTGCTGCAAAGTACGAAAGGAAGGGTACATAAAACTGTAGGAAAAAGAGAAAAAGAAAGTAATAGAGAAAGAAAGAAAGGAAGAAAAAAGAGAGAAGAAAAAAAAGACGGAAAGAATGAGAGAAGGACGGACTGTTGATTTTATAAATGTTCAAGTAAAAACTAGCAGTTTACATATGGCAAAAATGCGCGGGCAAGAACGATCTTGCGGTCCGCTTAATATCGTACCATTTACAACGTGATTCGCCATGCCTTGGTATGGGTATTGATAGATAATAACTTGGCATATGCACAAACCTGTGCTTCATATGCCCATGATCATAAGTTTCATTCAGTGCATTTCACTGTGACTTCCGACAGTAAAACATCATACTTAACTACGTCTCGACTAATCAATCCCTGGGAGATATGTAAAGATATCACTAAACTTGTTCATCAGATACTACTGACGTATTTATGATCCGCCAAGTTGCGAAGTGCATTTTCTAGCTCATGTCACTCCCTATTAATTGTATATAGAGTATACTATTCTACTTCATACTACGTTGACATCAAAACTGCACAAACAACAAAAACACTTTAGTACTGAAAAGCGTTATTTGTCTGACACTCCTCAGAGCACAAAATCATCAGAATTGAATTTCAAAAGGAGGCAATGAAACTGATACTGAAAAGTAGCCAATTAGAAGTCTGACTGCTAGATTGGTGTTGCTTTGACCAAACAATGTCTGTGGAACTGAATGGTTAACCGAAAAGGTCTAATGAAAAGACAAATTCTTTTTGTCTACAAAGCAACGGTTTCCTGCTTTGCTAGGGATTCGAGGATGGCTAGGTGAAAAGCAGACCTAGCTTTACCTATTACGCGGAAGCGGTCATCCGTATACAATTTTGCAAAGTCTGGGCTTTCAAGCAAGTACTGCCCTATGGCTGAGTAACATTGCTTAGAAGTGCTTTTGATTTTTGAAACCCGGGGTGGTTCAAAAGACAGTTTGACATAAATTCTATTGATTTCTTCTCGATCTCAATTCTTATGATTTTGTACTCTGTAAATTGTCAGACCTAAATCTTTTCAGTACTAAAATGTTTTCGCTGTTTAGTGCAGTTTTATTATTTTGTACAACCAGCAAACTTTGTAAATATGTTGATATGGTAAGTTGGATATATCTCTTACCTGTCTGCATACTGCACGCCCACTTCGCATCCGTATGTATTCATGAGGATAGCTGATTCTTCTTTGGTGACAGTAGACAATGAAGAATCATACACAGGACCAAATGAACCATATGGACCATAGACCAGGCTGTTGACTAACATTGAAATGGAACAAGGTACAAACATGTTTTGAGAAGCTACTACTGAAATAGAAAATCATGTCACCAACGGGTACGAAGTTCAATTATGCTAATCCGAAAACTTAACAATTAAACTCAAGCTTCTCGCTCACAAAATATAATTAGGCACAAATATTGTCAACCTGCTACAGTGAATTGATATAACTTTGCTTTGAATGATAAAATCACTCATTTTAGTCCCCTTTTTCGTTACACATAAACACTGCCTTTGCATTTTCATGCCATTGCTGTCCCTTCTATCATAGAGACTTTACTGCACCAATTCCTACACCAGAATCTACGACGGCACCCTCGACCGCATGGGACATTCGATTTGTATTAGAACGCGCACTGAAGGATCATCATGGCTCAGGTAAACTTTCTATTCAGTGTAATCTTTGCTGCAATGAGTCCACGCCTATTGTTCGAAATTGGACAGACGTCTAGGATAAAACTACGAAAAATTGCGTCCTTACTACATAAAGTAAAGCTGTTTCTACACCGCAACGAAGGTGCACGAGCCGATATGGAGGATCACTATGTATGCAAAAAGTCAGCGCATTAGTTGGAGGAAGAACTACGTATACCTACAAACCGAATGCTTACAGCGATAAAACTAAATCAACACTTTCAACTTGACGGCAAAATCAAACTACTAATGATCATGGCCTTAAACTAATAAACGGAGTAAGTAAAAAGAAGAACGATCCAGCGAATGAAAATAATCCTAATGATACGATCCTTTCAAATGCAGAGAAGGGTTATCATGATCTCGCTTACCAGTATGAATTTTGTTCTTTTTATCTTCTTTGACGGATAAACTTGTTAGTGTTCCTCCTTGAACCTTGCCGGCTAATTTCCCAAGTGAAATAGGAAGGGGGTGAACTGCGAACAAATCAGAAAAACATTCCCCTAGTAAAAAACAGTTCCCCAAAAACATCATTTTATTAAATAACATTAACGAAAAGTATAATATCTCTTGTTTAAAAACTTCAGAGTCACACGGTCATCCTCTTTGAGAGAAAATGTAAAAGGGACGCAAAATTGCTTTTCCCCAAATCAATATCGTAATTCAGGGCGAGTCATGGCATTCAATGAAGACTGGGCCTGTTTGAAAAAATTGCAACCATGAATAATGTATAACGAGATTTGTACTACATCATTAGTTTTCTTGTGACAGGGGGTAGTTGCCTACAAAAAAGGCCGCGAATGGTTCCCTTAAGGTAACAATCATTACGTAGAGTAGAAAACACCTGTTGATTTAAAATGTCGTACTTTCCGGACAAAGAAAATTGCATCACTATTCAGCTTGTCATCAAAGAATAACCATCGTTTTACAAAAAATTCTTTCAATTTAACTTGGAATAATGCATTGTAGCAAATCTGTCCACACATTTTAGTAGACAAGGACTCATAATCTTACCATCTGCACCATCAGGGTTTATGATTGCTAGAGATGTGTTTCCCTCTCTATCTTTACGAAGGTAACCAATCTAGAATAGCATAAAATTATACAAACTGATAAGCACCAACACTTCGTTACATTAATGCGACTGTTTCTACTTCCACATCCATGTTATAAAATATGCTAAAGATCAATTAAAAATTTGGCAGCAAAGAACGGTGCAGCTAATTAAATTTCGTATGTCAGCTTTGGAATAGGAAAGCCACGATATGGCACAGAGGTATCTACCAAACTACGATCTAATCACTTGCGTTGTCCGTCCCTTACTATGATACATTCAAATTGCTGAAGCTAGTCTGTGGTCAAACGCTTAGGGCCTTCCAAAATTTTTTATCAGATAATAGTTACCCCACCACAGGGATCTCTCTCTGGAGCATCTTCCGAATGTTTCCGAATGCAAATTTTTCCACATTGAAGTCTCCTTAACTTTGGCTAGTCGGGTGCCTGTGTAGGAAGTACGTTCGTTCTGTGGCTTCAGCCCTGGTCCGGGGCTCAATCTTATCTTACTCTTGGGGCAAACCCTTAAATAGTTATTATGGTACATTCAAATTGCTTCAGTATATTTAAAACTTATACGTTTACATACACCCCCTCTAAAAGTCATCCAGTGGAATAGGATGCAACGTTTCTCAACGAGAAGTTGACGCAAGGCTGCGGTTACTGAAAGAAACTTGTTTCTCTACGAGAGTTGAAGCATAATACTACCTCGACAAAGAACCATTCCTCACATAAGAAAGCGCACTGGATTCAATTTCCACTACAGCTAACTCGATATCAACATATGGGGAGTTTACTTTGTAATGCATACGTAATACATTGAAAGAAGAAGTAAAAAAAAAAAACTGTACAGATTTTACAGCTGATTGCAAGTTGACCGTTTTCGTGCATGAGAGAAAAGCAATGCCATGAGAGAAGATGATGTAAAACGCACAATAGCGTAGGAAATCCAATTATATAATATTGTAAAACAGCAAATTGGATACCCCCTCCCCCATTGTAAGGACAATCTCACTCCATCTTCAAAATATTCCTTATTTTATCCCTGCGATGTGTAACTATCCTCGGAACTCAAGTTCCAGACCAGTGGCATTCCCTAAACCCTTATCCTTGAACAAGGTCCGACCATAAAACACTCACTCTCTGCTATCCTCTATAAGCAAAAGGATAACGGAGTGGGCATATTATTCTTAGTGCTCTCCCTCCGCTTTTTCCAGCCACAACGACTTGGCATGGGAAAACGACACTGCCACTCCAGTTTTTATTAATTGTCTTCAAGTGTTACAATGAGGTCAAACACAACCTAGAGTGATAAATAAATAACACGAAGCCAAGGAAAGGATTTAAGGTTTACTTGAGAAACATCTTTAACCTAAAAAATTGTAAGTCAGCAGTAAATACGAGCTGCATTACTGATATCAATTTTATATCACGTCAATATAGAAAATATCGATTTCCTGACGAAATTAAACACAAGTAGGCAAAAAATTTCACACATTCTAAGCTGATAAGAATGATATCAAATATTTGATGAGGGTACAATAGAACGGCCTCGCAAGATGCTGGCAAAAGTAATTAAATAGATCCTGAACAAACAGTTCATAATTTACCTTTCCGTTTGGATTTTTCTTTTGAAGCTTTTCGCGCGCTAATCTGGCGGCTTCAAATATTTGATCTGAAACTTTTATTGGTTTCGGTTCCTTCCTGAAAACGATAGGAGAGAATGATACGGGGAATTGACATGACACAACGAAATAAAGACTATGGTGATGCCCATGGTTATCGAATCCTGATATCACAATACCATGATAAATATGAAGACATACCTAGCATTAAACATAAAATAATATCACCCCTTCTACTCTGACTTACACTGAACAAAAAAAAAGCTGGGAATGGAATTTAGAAGGAAAAATATCTGTAATAGGCAAAAACAATTTTTTAAGACGTCGACAGTGACTCCGGAAGGGCAATACTATATATCAACTAAGCAGTTGTTACTTACATTCACAAACGGCATTCACTAGGACTGGAAGAGTAAAATATCATATTCAAACGGCATACAGGAAGTCACATTGAAATGGTAGCCTTTTGAAAAATGTGTCTGGGCATGGTCGCCATAGTTACTACGCCACAGATTACAGCTCCAGGTGATCAAACATATAAACAAGATGAAATGTAGCTGAATGCGTATGAAATTCAAAATAACACACAACAGGGTATTGGCCTAATTCTCGAAATTTTGGCGAACTTATACTTAGACAAACTTGTAAATCGGAATTCCTGCTTTGGGAGACCATTTACAGTCTCAAAATTTCCTCTGGATGATTGCGATTGTGGCTTGCCTGGTAACGACTCTTGTCTGTTAATTTACGCAAAACGAAATAGTAATGACTCTTTTCTGCTAATTTATGCAAAACGAAATAGTAACGACTCTTTTCTGCTAATTCATGCAAAGCGAAATAGTAACGACTCTTTTCTGCTAATTTATGCAAAACGAAATAGTAATGACTCTTTTCTGCTGATTTATGCAAAACGAAATAGTAACGACTCTTTTCTGCTAATTTATGCAAAACGAAATAGTAATGACTCTTTTCTGCTAATTCATGCAAAACGAAATAGTAATGACTCTTTTCTGCTAACTTATGCAAAACGAAATAGTGATGATTCTTGTCTGTTAATCAATGCAAACAGAAATACTGTCGTAATGTGATCATCACCAAAGAAAGAGATGCACGAAATATTCAACCATCTTACCGTTTCCCTTCGTGCACTACAGGAAAACCTCTCTCCAAAGAAATCTCCTCGTCATGCACTTGAATCTCTTGCTGTTCACTCGCACTATCAATTTCTTCAATATCAATACTATCAGAGAAGCCAATGGATTGCTTCAGGTGTAAAACCTTGTCCTGTATTAAAACAAAGAAGGTTTAAAAAATTCCCGTTTGCCTTATTCTCGCTCTTAGCTCATGTAAAAGAATTTTACTATCTTGGCAGTATGATAATTTCAGATGGAAGACGCGACAAAGAGATTAGAAGACGCATTGGAATGGCAAAAGATTCCTTTTAAAAAATGAGAAAGATACTAAGGAACCAAAACATCTCAATGAGAACAAGGCGTAGATTGTTCAACTGTTATGTGTACTCGGTGCTAACATGCGGATGTGAAACCTGGATCATCTCGAAAGCAATGGAGAAGAAGATATTAGCTGCAGAAATGTGGTTTTTGCGCCGAAAGCAGAGGATATCTTGGATAGAGTATGCATTAAATTAACAAGTGTTACGCCGTGCGGATACCCAAAGATATTTGACTCACAGCATCAGAAAACGTCAGCTAACTTTTCTCCGTCACATCGTCAGGAAAACAAGTCTAGAACATCTTGCGTTGACCGGGAAAATACATGCTTATGTATCCTTACATCGACAAAGTTCTTGTGTACACACATACACGGCTTAGATCAACTGACGAAACCAAGAGGATGAAACCACGATAAAATTTGGTTTAGCAAGGCTACAATATCACGACATCATCAAGTTTAGAACATCAAATTAGTGCAATCTCTCACGAAGGGATGATTTATGGTAATTTGACTGTATTGATATTTTGCCTCATTCTCTATGTTGCCGTCCATTCCGGTAATGAAGGAAACAAACAATCCAAATAGATTAACGATTAATAGCTATTAGACTCAAATTCTTCCAATAAAACAAAAAACTAAACTGCCATTTAACAAGTTTTAGCAATCGACTCACCTTGCTCATCATCCTCAGGCCGATGCCCAATAACTTGCTGGCTGTTTTATAATAGATGGTATCTGGTGCATTATACATCATGGCATTGTTGCACATAAGTACAAAATCATCCTAAAAAAACCAGGTAATTTATTGTGAAGCACGAGAAACAAAAAAGCAAGGCAGAGGAAATGAAATGGAGAGTAGAAGTGTTGAAAATATAAATGAATAACTGAATGAATAAATAATTGAATGGATGAATGAATAAATAAATGAATGAATGAATAAAATAATAAATGAATGAATGTATGAATAAATGCCTGAATTTGCCCTGCATCAAAACGGAAGCCTACGAATCTCACATTTTATAGTCATGTCATTGCAAAAGAAATTACAGGCTAAAACCCATAACAGCTTATAAATTGTTTAGATAATTATGAAACGATATTGTAATGGAAGAACGAGATAACATTAAAAGGGCGTTTATCTACACTACGACTATGAAGAGAGCTACGCCTGTGCTATTATATCCCTTCTTGATCTTCTGTTATATTTAGACGGTTTAAGATATTACACCAGGCTACTTAAAGCATCAGAACTTCTTCTATTATCTCATACTTAAGCATAATTAATAAAGGAGGCAGACAATGATGGAATGTTTCATTAAAAGCATAGCTTTCATCATCTTTAAAATGGTGGCTTTTGGTTCTCGAGTTTCAATGCCTAAAAATGAATAGACGGTGCAGCATCTCTTTTGAAATAAAATAAAAGAACTGAATCATTGAAAAAACAACCCTGACCTCACAAGGAAAATCATTCTCTTTTTACAGGAAACAAACAATCAAAGAATACTAGAATAGCAATGCACCAAAGAAAGTAAAAGTTTACCACAAGAAAGCGAAATATTTCTTCAAATTTTGTAAGGATTGGTTTCCAAACTCCAATCTTTCTCCACTCATTCCACTCATGAGTCTAGTAAATGTAACTGCTACAATTGTCCTTGATTCAATCTGTAAATGTCTCATGCTACGAACATGTGCTTTGATCATTGTTGGGTTGTATTACTATACCAATTGTATAAACCGTGACAATTTTCTGTGACCAGTTTAACTTCAAAGACATTCAAATCAGTCATCTTTCTTTACAACATAATCTTACAAGGTGGCGCAGTGTTCCTTTATAACAATGAGATGAAAATACTATCTGTTATATCGACTTATATCTGTTATATCACCCTTAAAAACCTTCTATTAATTTTTTCCATACGCCATTTAAGTCCACTTAAGCTCTGGTAACTTTGATGGGGGCCTAGTCTTCTAAAAACGACAACTTCAATAATCATGGCAACATGTTCTGGTATTAAATATAAAACCTCTGTAATAATTTCTGCCCTTTTGAATAATACTGACATCAAACTGAGATCACTATAACATGACCTTCAGATCATGCTTTGGCTCCAAATTGTTGCATAGTCATACATCTTTTATTGATTCCTTTGTAATTGCAATTAGGCATTTCAAGCATTATAGGGAGAAGAAGAAGAAACTACCCACGTACATTACAGTAAAATGTGATATACAAGGGGCTTGAATAGGTGCTACTATATCACAATCTGGGTCTTAGTGTTCAGAACAGAAATTGGTATCAATCATGTCAATTCTGTAGAGAGAAGGTATTAGGGTTATACCTCATATACCAATTTATGGTGTGGGCTCGCTCTACTCTTGAAGCGTGGGGGCTCATGTTTTCCCAAGGTCATAGGTATCCTGCATTTCCAGTTCAGTCATTTAAAAATACAATCATAAGATGGTGCTTCTACCCAATGAGATAGAGAAAGTTGCCTGAGTAGACTCTAAAAAAGAAAAGCTAGTTCTCTCTTCTGCATTTTTAATAAATGGATATTGCACCATTTGTATATGTTTGGGAACACTTTATTACATGTTAATAGCATCATCAATATCTAAGAGAGGATAAGATAAGAGAAGAGGCAGAAACACAAATAATCAAAGAGGAACAATAAAAAACAATGTTGAAGTACACAAGGTCTCCTTTTTTCCTGAGATAATGCCTAAGTGGCCTTACCCTAAATCTTTCTATGGACGGATATTCATCATTTTCCACTTTTTTCATCATTGTACTAAAATCCATAGGTTCTCTGATAAGTTTAGAGTATCCTGGAGCAACAACATCAGTGACAGGATATGCAAAAATGCTATATAAATCCTTCCTAGAATGGAGAAGATCAAAATTGGGCAATGTGGGTAACTCCATATAAATTCTGTCACAAGATGAAATAAAAGCAACGGAGAAAGCTCCTCCTGGCATATTTTATTAGTTATATAATCACCACACAAATATTAAGCAACACACCATAATGCAACAATACACAATGAGCACCTTCAAATCATCTCTGACAATGTAATCTAAGATATTCTCATCTCTTTTGATCTTATCTGATCTCGCCTTATCTGTTTTCATCCTTCTTGTGCCTTCTGAACACCTCATGCTATCTTACCTTAGCCTCTAATGTCAGATCAAACACATCTCATACAACTCATTGTGCACCGGCTACGACAAATGTGATAATTTGGCCCTGTAGTAGACAATGATGTAAAAATTTCAATTAAATCCTCCCCTTTAAATTTACTGAACCCCATACCCAACCTCATAAATTATGCTGATGCATTTATTGCCTCTGCCAAAAAAAGACATGATAATACAAACTTTCAACAGTTCTTGTATTACAAAAATTTGGAAATAATCCACTGTTCATCCACTTTTTACAAAATATAACTACACTCCTTTTGTCCCAAACTTCAGACCGAATAATACCATGTCTACTATTTCAAAGATGTCTTAAATTACTGATACAATGTAATGAAAATATCATTTTGACACCAATTCATTGTTACCTGATTACATACTGTAAATGCTACTAGATTCAAACCACCTTAACAAGAGTTGCCAACAACTTAATATACAATAACGATGGTGGCAACATTACACTTTGGGTGCTCTTTAATGTTAGTGCCACCTTTGACACAATCAAGTATATCAGCCTGATGGAGGTTCTCCATCAAGAATTTGATATAATTGGTAGGGCTCATGTGTGACTATGAACCTACATATCTTACTGTAGTCAAAGAGCTGTGATACAGGGTAATTTCTCTCTGGTATCCCACCTGCAGAATATCACAAGTGACTTCAGCACTCTTCTCTAAAGTTTCAAATTTCATAACTTTACAGCTGTATCATCAAGCATTTGCCATATGTTTCACAGGCATGCAGGTATCACTCAACATTATCTTGCTTTTGTGGAAACTTGACTGTAGAGACAGCCATTTGGATGTTTAAAAATGATGATCTAGTTTTGTTTCATCTTACTTCACAGTAACCCTTCTCATCTAATCTTGTCTTATCTTGCCTCAGCTCTTCTCAACTCAACTCATCTCTTCTTATCACAATCTGTTATGACTTATATTGACTTGGTCTAGCCTGATTTAATATGACCTTAAATGATTTCATCTAATCTACCAGACAACGGCAATCTCCAATTAACTGTGTTAAAAGCAGAAAGCCTTTCTTGGTGAAAAACGTTAATGAAGATTGTAAAACAATTGTATCCTCAGTGGCATGTTTGGTGTATTATAATTGTCTTCTACCTTATACATTCCATACCAAAACTTTTATAGGCAGCGACCAGGGGCTGACACCAAAGCTTTTTCAAAGGTTTAATATTACTAAATGCCATTATCAAAAAATCAAGGAATCTAATGGAATAGAACATTTATAAAAGTACCTTTGCAAAGATCTTAACAAATTTTCAAGACACAAGTGGAGAGGTGATAAAACTGGTTCCTGAAACGGTAATGTTTTTTGTGTTGGAGAAATATCCTCCCTAGAGGCAAACAAAATAGAAATATACTACAATGTAGAAATAAACATGCTGCACATTGATACACTACAAATGACTTGGCAATAGAAAGGCCAGATGATAAAAATACCCATAAAACTTTGGCTGGTATGGCACTGGGCAACAAAAATAGGCATTCCAAACAAATATTCTGAACTACCCTCAAAATGCTGGCATATGAAGTTTGAACCTGAACATATACAACCCACATGTATCAAAGGGCCTTGGGGATGCAACATTCTCTTTTCAACCCATCATTTATAAAGACAGTAAACACTAATTTAGCTAAGGTACCTCTTATGTTGGTTGATAAACAATAACCCAAAAGACCCACCTGTAGGTAAGATTTTCAATATGAACATGCCTTGGGTAAGCTATTCTTCACTGTCAACTTTAGAAGTGTTGTCAAACAGTAATATAACACAACACAACAATAATGCATCATGGAAACAAGGTTGTACATATGAGCCCAAAAGGCAACTTTAGGGATAAGAATAACTGCTCAATAGAAGATAAATGTTAAACCAGGGGTTTATTATGTTATTTATCTTTATGATCTTTATCCTTAGGTAACAGTAAAAGAATCTAGTAAGACCAAGGTATTCATTGTCTCATACTGTTCATGGATTAACATACAGAGTAGGCTAGTTTACAAATGCCAGCATAGGAAACCTTTATTGCAAATAAATGCATTGGTAATGTACACAACTATGCAATTTTATATTAAGGTAGATTATAGACAGCACTGAATTTTAAGATTTTTTTGAGTTGAATTTTGAGACCATGTTTAATATGGTCTTTAGCTTGTTTTTGTCATTGATATTCTAAACTGAAGAGAATGACCTTTCAACCAACCTTATCCATGCTGACAGGAAATGATACCTTAGTGCTTTGAGAGTAGAAGGAAATGGCGAGCAGTGGAGATCTATTATCAACAACATCCTTGAAGGGTATGGTACTTGAAGGACAATGATTGATATTTGTCTAAAATTATGTATCCACTAATTCTACTAACAATGAGGTACTGGCCCTGGCATTCAAGGTAGAACATTTTGGCACCATAAAAAGATGTGGCAAATGCAGGGTAGGGCCTACCCAGAACCTCTAAAACCATTCTCCACCTGGCTATTGAGACTCTGGGTGCAAATCTTATACGGTTTAGAGATATAAAAACCTAGGCAAAAATTCTACACCTCATTCTACATACACAAGTCTCTACATATACCAGTCAACATTGGCATATTATCTATATAATGTAAAATCTTACTTTGGCAAATCAACAACTCGAATATGAATTTTCTTCACTGGAGGTTCATGTTCACTGTCATCAGCTGGCCTCTCTCTTTTCTTGATCTTCCTTCCCTGTATTTGAAAAAAGGGAATAAACATTCAATTCCACTCAATCAAAAGACATTGTTATCAAGTACAGAAGCATTGCTGGACTTCATTCTAAGTTGCACAAAGTAAAAGGCTAAAAAGGAAATAGTTTGCAAAAAAGAATCATTAAAAAGTGGATGGTCTGTCTCTTGCTATTAAACATACTCACAAAGCAACAGTGCCTATAATATAAGTAAAGTGAATACTGAAGACAAAACACTGATCAATGTAAAAGCTAGACTAAAAGGATACTAATAGTTCATTTAATGTTAAAGTCACTAAATCACACTCACTATCCATCTTCAGCCATTTGATTGATGTGTTGTATTGAGACAACAAGTAGTTAGTGCTTACCAGCCAAGGCGTGAAAGCAAAACCATCTAATAAGGCAATGTTAAACTAGAAATAAACCAATTACTTCATAGTACAACCAATAAAAGATAATTCTGAAACCTACAATGGTAGTTATATATTGCCATCATCTCCTTGGAGCCTTTGGTAGTTTGTAACAGGTCTGAGTAACAAAAGTTATAGGTTTGCCCATTCCAAAGTTTTCATCATTTTTACCAGATTCCACTTATCACTATCTGCTTGATAAAACTAGTCTTTTGCAAACTTATTTGATCATAACAATAAATATATATACAGTTTAACATCACATTAGATATGTATAATATATATATATAGTAATATATATATACATATATATATATAGTAATAGTAGTTACTATTACTACACTTTTGGTACCAAGGTAAAAGAAACAAAACACTGTCTTCCATGTATTATGCACATCATATATAGTTCACTCATTAGAAATATTTTACACCCACCAACCAACAGTAATCACTTAAAACAGCAATGGTATGTAAACATATCATTCTTACCTCTTCATCCCTAATTTTATGTTTCTTGTCCTTCTTCTTTTTCTTTTTATGTTTATCCCTTTGACCTCCATCACTGGATCCATGTCTTGGTATCTCATCAGATGATTCCTTGTGTACTTTCAATACCAATTTGGGCAATGGTTTCTCATCTAGGGAAAATGGTCTACGAGTATTATTTTGCTTCTAAATCGGTACTTGCTAAGAGAAACTATTGGCACTTTGTGCTTATTTGACATTGCCTTAGTATAAACATCCTTAAGTGTAATTGTACACCTTTCATAAAAATATATCACTAATTAGTCTAGCAAGGAAGTGCTCAGTCATCGGCTTCCAAACTCCTTTTTTCGCCTTGCTTGTGATGCTTGAAAGAATTCTTTAAGGGCAGGAGACCACCTTTGGGAACATTTAACACAAAAATTAAACAATAAATCAAAATCATGCTTTACTTATATATTAGAAGCTTCAAACCTCAGATTTCAAACCATCAAGACTGATTTTAAAATGATGGGTAATTAGAATCGCACATGCAGAGTTGATAGTGTGTTCTTGTTGCATCATCAATTAACTACTTACATTTTCACTTATGCTACTGAATTAGACTATTATAGCGTAACTCTGAGCTGAGTTCAATAGTGACTGCTGACCATGTATATATATATACATATATATATATATATATGTATAACTATTATTGAAAATATGGGGTACCGGTAATGGCGCGCGCGCTGACAGATCTAGGCCTAGACCTATAATACATACACGCCGACCGTTGCTGCGTTTCCTCTTAACTATATAACAGCTTTGGTTTACTAAAGAAGAGAGACTAGTATACCGAAGCTGACTGATTTATGAACCTTAATCAAAGAGGGGCGAACCACAATTGGTATCGGCATTAACGAACGGACGGTGCAAACTCACCGTACATTGTAATACATAACACATTATCAGTTCTACCTTTTCCCCTTGATTCTCCTCGTTCTCCCCCTCTGCTGGTGTCTGGGTTATCGTAGTCTTTTTCTTTCTTTGAATTTGAACTTTTCTTGTGCTTTTTACCCATGTTTAACTTAGATACTAAATGCTTTAATACTGCTCTTCGACACTATGGCATTCCTGTACCAGCTTGCATTAACAATAAGTGGTAGCCATCATATTTTCTAAGGACTTGAAAGAAATCTTGTCCTTCAAGTAACGGGTCACGAAATCTCAAATGAAGGATCGCATGATTCTCTGTCCGAGAACGAGAACAGAACCATAGCCAACACATATGTTTTCTGACAATTCATGCTTCCACTATGCAAATGAAGGGGCGCTGATTAGCCAATGAACATACGACATTTGCCTCGAAAAAAAGGCGCGAAATGGAGAGAGTTGAAAGCCTGACAAACAAACAGTGTTTTGAAGCGCAGAAACCTGAATATCGTGAAATAAGGGACATAACAGCAAAAAAGTGGTTAAGCGTTGCTATTGGGGAACTTGTACGTTAGACGATCGGTATCCTGACAAGCTTGGAGACACTTTTAT
>JAAAKL020009137.1:0-15326 GCA_010016065.2 Carybdea cf. marsupialis auct. non (Linnaeus, 1758)
GACACATAAAATGCATTACAGTATTCATGCAAAACAATAAAAATAATGGGTGGGTTTTTCCACATCAAACAGGAACATCTCATAACAGTGTCTGAATGCACACCTACGAAAAAGTATCTATCAGTCATTTACTTGTGCCAAAACGAGTGTAAAGACAGCATCTGGAACGATTTAGAATGGAAACAAAAACAAAGGCAATCTTCAGACAGATCTGGAACAAAATCACAATTTTAGACATTTAAATCTGAAAGCGCAAGTTATTCATGGACAGGTCAGGGACGTGGTTTCGCACAATCCAAATTTGGTGCAATGTAAATACTGCACAAGTCACCTGTCTGACTGTACAAATCTCATACTATACAAATATCAGGCTACATAAATTGCAGACAAGTAAAAACGACAACGTCCAACATTTTTCGTACTTTCGTAATATGTTCTTTCAAATGTATTCGTCGGGGAAAATGAAATAAACTTTGCACTGGACCATTGCTTTCTCCCCAATTACGAAAAAAATATAAACCTCGCGTAGCCAGCTCAGTGGCACACTGGATTACCACGTAAAAAGTAGTCAGCTGGTTATGTACCTTACTCGGGTTAAATGCTAGTTGAAAATGACTAAAGTTCATCCGTTTAAACGTTTTAATCGATAGAAGTATAAGCTGAAATTTCTCTTTAACGGGTCTGTGTTTACAACGACATTTTCAAAAATTTGGCCGCTATTTACCCAACGTCTTACAAACTCTAGCTATAGATGTAAAGTCATCATTCAGTAATTCGCCCAAATCAGGGCTGAAATGGAAATGACACCTACCAATATATATGAACTAGGTTTATTCTATTCTATCAGTGTTTTGCTCTTGTCTGCGGACTGAAACCTAGTTTATGATGATTAACGATGTTTTGTGCAACGTTCATTAAAAACGGCTACAATCGAATAAAAACTGAATGAAAAAACACGGCTACGAGTACCCCAAATTTTATGCATCAATTTTTTGTGCTGCTCAACGTTTCCGTTGGTGGGCATAGCAATTGTCTGGTGGGAAGGATGAAAATGTACGATGACACATGTCGACGAAAATAACACATACATAATAGAGACCTTTTTTGTCACTCATGTTATTGAAAAGTTGTATTTTCTAGGACTAAAATTTAAATGATTTTTCTTAACAGATAAGGTAATCTTGAATCCCCATTGTGTGACCAAGTTTACAACAATATTATTGTACTATCCCAGTTAACGTGCATAAATATACATTAAGGTGACAACACTTCTTCCAAATGCTGGCAGAAAGACATTTTATGCGGAAATGCGGACCCATTTCAATGGCATGCGTTCGAACCCCATAATCTCAAGTAAGCGACGGTATATACTGTCCAGAAGGTGACTACATGAAAGGGTAGCTGTGATACAACACACTTTTGTACTATCATTAGAGTCATTTTTGCTGCTTAGTTCAAGATAAATAAGGAGGTGAATATCCTCTCTCTAAGCTAATTGTCGCATTCCTTCACTTACATGGCATCACTAAAACGTACTTAATACTTACTGAAATAATGAGAACAACTTCGAGAGAAGAATGCTACATATAAAAAGAATGACTAGACTTAGTCTGATTTTCACCTTAAATTGTGTTTGTTACAACAAATCTTATATGAAATGAGCCTAAAAAGCCTGAATACGATTTTAAGAAAATCTCTAGCCTCACTTTCGCGTTTACTTATTTCCCCTCATAATATTAAACAGATCTTTATGTTTAGCTGGTATGTAAAAGTTGAAATACCCATTTCTTTACCCTAAAAGAAAATCCACGAAAGCAACTTAATTAGATCGCACTGTAAATATTTCAATCTATAATAATTTGATAAGAACATCTTAGGCTCATTTCCCCCTTTCTCTGAGACAATTTAGCCTAAGGTAAATAAAATCCGCTTCTTTTCAATGTTTTAACAAAAAGTTTCTGATTCGAGTGCCTTGGGGTCCTTTGGATGCACAAATCCTTCCAAAATCGACAGTATCTATTATTAACACTTGAGAAAGCGATTGCTCAAATTTAAGAAATCGACTACTCCCATTTGGGAAATTGTCTATTCACATTCCAGAAATCCATGGCTCATAAACACGAGAATCTTTCGAAATCAAGTACATATGCACTAGACACTGGACATTTCGTACCTGCAGAAGAGCCAGAACATAAACTTAGGCATAAGAACTTGGTGATCAAGTTGCTTCCATTTTGGGACCTAAGTAGTCAATCTACTTACTAAAAAGCGTTGCAACGCAGGCACTTTCTTATTTCGATCCGCTAGATATGGTAACAGTGAAATACCTAAATTGACTGTCTGGTTATAAACACCACACAGTGTCGGCACGACAACGGTGCCAAATATATTTCCGACACCAGCTACCCTTTCACGTTCTGCCTATCGTGTATCATTTATTTCTCTACTATTTCAAGTCATCAACCCTCTCGTACGTATCCTCATCATTATCATCAACCTGTTTATCTGGCAAAGAATAAAGATTACTGGGTATCACCGTGCTTGATTGTTTCCCCAAGGGGTTTGCAGCTGTTACATAACCATCCTCTTCCTCTTCTATCTTCTCCGCTTCTTTAGTCGAAGTTTCTAGAGTACGGCACGCGTAAGAAAGCAAATTATACTATCACATTTATCACTGTAACAACATAACATACCAATCAATTCAATTAATTTCGATTTCCTCTGATGCTTGCACAAAGTTGGTATTTTGATCTCACAAGCAAGACATGAAGCATTCGGTCTTGACAAGCAAAGACTCTAAGTGAACCGTAGGCATGAATTTTAAACTAGATCCAAAACAGCGGAAATCTCTTACGGGACTTCAACTAATTATCGCGCATGAATTTCAAAACTACTATAAAATAAAAAACACAAAAAAAACAATTAGTAGATGTATGGAATGCTCATGTGCTATTGTCATCTCAACAACCAGGTGATGAAGATAGTCTTCGACAGGATCACTCTCCCCGGGATACGTAGTGTAACACTAAATTGTAACATATAGTGAAGATGTTTTCCCACCTCACTTAAAATAAAATAGAGCTGGATTAATTATAATTCATGGTCATTGTAATAAATGAGACATAGTTTAAAATAAGTCACGATTAGCATCTTACAATGTAAAGCAAAACAATCTACCATCACTCTTGCCAAAATGATGCGCAAGTCATTGAAAACGTACATCTGACGGCAAATTACGTGACGATGCTGATGATGATAATAATGATGATGACGATGATTATAATGATGATAATGATGATGATGGTAATGATGATGATGATGACAATAACAATAATGCGACGGGTGTTGGTGCTGGGTCTGCTTCTTCTTATGATGGTGATGATAGCGATGGTGATGATGATGACGATGGTGCTGCTGCTGCTGATGATGATGATAATGACAACGATGGCCACGATTACGACAACGAGGACGTTGACGATGATGACCACGACAACAATGATGATTATGATGATACTAAAGATAATTCTGTTGCTGACGCTGATACTGCTTATGATGATGACAATCATGATCATGATGATTATGATGAATGACGATGATATATAAATATGCCCTGCAGCCTGAAAATGAAAAACATGCAAAAGTCAAATCACCTTAAAACGATACATACCCGAGATTACGTTATAAGCTCCTTCGTACAGCGTTTCACTTTCTGACTCTTGAGGTATTGGTGTCTGATGAAAGGTCATCTTGCCAGTTGATACCTTATTGACCTTGGCGTAGGTTTCTCCAACTTTTCTGGATTCCCTCTTTTTGTCCAAGTTCACCTGCGCATAAACATTTTTCTTCAAACTAGGATCCAAGAGCTCATCTGGAATTGGCGTAGTAAAAGCTCGTCTTTTCACTAACTGATCGGTTTGTGAATCTAACTCAGAATCTTCACTAGGAGTCACTATTATCTTATGTTCACTATACCACTCGACTTCGCTATGTGATCGACGGCTCTTACCATCAATTATACTGCCGTTAGCGGTGGTAGTGTCCACAACGTTGTGCGGATCTCCTATTCCGCTAGGATCTGTCCTAACGCTAGAAACGTCCATGTTATCTGCGCTCTTACATTTTGCACCCATTTTTTCTAACTTCTTTTTATTAACCTGAGCGTAAACATCCAAAGATGGGAAGTCATGGCAAGTTGTCTTCGCTACAACTTCAGGCTGAAACTCATTATCTGATTTGCTAGAAGACCTCTTTTTATCTACTTGTGCATAAATATCCATTACAGTTGGTTTAAAACCAACATCTTCATCGCGATAGATATTTGTGCCATTCGCTCTATCATGTACACTGGTGGGAGGAGACACATTCGTATCAGCATTCAGAGATTCATTTAAAGACTTGCGCGATTCCTGTGATAAGGTTCGCTTCGTTTCAGGTACTCGATAAGCTGCCTGATCTACCTCCTTTCCCATCTGAGGATATCCAGTCTGTATTTTATTGGGAGGCGTAGTCACTTTTGCCGCTCCAATACCAAGTTGCTCGTACATGCCGTCATCATCGTCATAATCTTCAGTTGCCGGTTTGTCAAACTTGAATTGTGTTACTGGAATGCTTGGTAAGGCACCCAATCGCGGACTGTTGGTGGGAGTCGCCTCACGAGATTTTGCACCTGGCCGGGGTAAGCAGAAAGACAATGTACAGGATGAAACGAGTAACATGGTGAAAGTATGTCCGCTCTATGAGAAACGTCAAGGTAACAAAGTTTAGCACAATCGTTGGTATCTTACTACCAACTTGGAATACATTTGGTCAATATTTTAACAGTTTACACAGTAACATTGTTTAAATACTAATGGCAGCATCACTGAAGCTAATTCATCTGCTTTGGTTCTATATATATCAGATGAGCATGTGCCACCTGATAAAACAAAATCTATTTAATTGTATCTGCAATACCATGAACTTCATCATAGAAGTAAAATAACTTCGTCCTGAATTGAAGATTTTTAGATAATATCTCTTCAAATACTGTCATAAACTATAACTGAAATGTACATTGGATGACGAGAAATAACTTCAAAAAAAGCCCCTGGTCAAGATACTGTCATTACAAACCCGTCATTATTCAAAGATTAGTTCTCAAACGTCGTTTAACACTACACATCTAAAGTAAAAGCAAAAACGTTTGAAAAAAGTTGTATCTGCAAATCCTTACTATTAACTTCTGGAGTCAATAATATGATATTAGAGGCTACAATTGAATTGAAAAAATACCCATTTTCCAGCAGCATAAGAACTACCTTGTGTACAGGTATGCATATGACTAGTAACAAATTTGATTCAAATCGTCTAAAAAGACTAAACTGAAAGTCAGATGCTGTTAATGCTAACATGATCTCGATTTGAATGCTAACATGATGATGAGATATCTGCCATATGGCTCCTATTTTGTAATCCCAATACAAATCAATATCCTTTTAAAATATTTTTAACATAATAACGAGATATCTGCACATAACAGACGTCTCCTTTCACCTCATTGTAGCATGCTCAACCCTAGCAATACTTCCTTATCTAATCAAATTACTTTACATGGTTGAAAAAAAAAGAGACACAAGTTTGCCATATTAAACGCTGCATGCCGTGAATTGAAAATAGGGAAACTAGTTTCTGGCTCCGGGTATAGTATTTAGGACATTTTCAAACACTTATTTACGATTTTCACACCATACGGACAATTTCGAATCAAACCATCCACACAAATTGCTATGAACTACTTATGAATGAAGGTAACCGAACTTTGAAAACAATGCATTGCGATTAATTTAACACTAGGGTTGAATAAAAAACCACAAAATTATTACCTTGGTCTTCTGCTCCCGATCTTCGCCGGTTCACATCCTTCGCTATTGATTTTAATGATTCAACTGGTGGTGGAGGTGGTGGTGGTGGCGGTGAGCGCGAAGTTGCATCTTCTGTTTCCGTTTTGGATTTTCCGATATTAATATGTTTTCTCTTGCTAGATCTTCTTTCAGCGACTTTTTGAGAATCATTGGAAGCTGTGGAGGTTTCATCAACAGTTCGACTTCGCCTCTTACTCTGCTTAAAAATGGAAAACTTGGACAAGCCGCCTTTGCTGCTTTGGGGTAGGGAGTTGTGTTTTGGTGCTTCTGTTACCGTAGCGTACAAGTCACCTCCTTCCGATTCCTTCCTCTCAACTTTGGTGCCTTCTGAAGACCTACGGGGCTCGTTTACATCAGGAGACTCGTCGACCTTGCTGTAAATATCGGAGGTATTTGGTTCTGGTGTACTGTCCGAGAAGCGTTTATTAAAGTCTTCCTTTCTTTCATCTTTTACAACAGCATAAGTAGTTGATAAACTCTGATCTGACTCATTAGCGGGGATCACAGGGGCAACTAGATCTTGACTCCCTTTCCTTTTTAGGCGATTATTTACAAATTCGTACTCCTCCCCTCTGTCTTTCAATTCTACTACTGAGTATGCAATTTCTGGCTCTTGCCGCCTTACGCTCGACACCCTTGCATACATTGCATCGGCACTCACTTCTGCATTGTCGCTGTTTTCTATAAATTTCGTCCTGCCGTCTCCTGCAGTATCGTATTGGCCGCTTGTTTCTGGCAGTCCCTCTATAGATTTCCGGTGTAAGTTTGGGCTTGGTTCCCTCGGTCGTGCTACTGCATAAAGCTGGTTCTCTGTTACAACCATGGTATCTGCTGCATCGAAGTTTGCATCCACGGCCGGGTTAACTATGATATCGGCAGACTTCGATGTTGCATGGACTTCATTTTCTGGCTGGTAATATTAAAGAAACGGAGGAATCTTTTACAGATTACAGATTATCAAGGTGCTATGACGTCGTCACGTTGAACATCATTTACAGTTTGCAAGAGCATACATATGAATATGCACTCACACAAAGCTAAATCCCAAGTACTATTAATACAGGAACGAACGTGATAGGTAAACCAATGTAGAACTACATCACGCTAATAGGAAGTGGTAATAACGAGAAAGTAACTACCCGCAGACACAAAACCAGTAGCATAGCGTAGATCAGGGATCTTGTTCAGGCCGGTACCTCTTTAGTTTGATAAATGATGTCATATCTTATCAGATAAGACCAGGAACGGTCACTTGGCGGATCACTAGCTGCGGAAAAGCTAATTTTGACTCTACTCAGAATGTATATTGAGTTGAAGTGAATGTTGAGTGTTGTAAATACTCGTATTGGACATATTTTCTCTTTATTTCCGACTTTTGGCGATATTTAATGGATTATGAATCTAATTTCGAAGCAAAATCATTTGATGGCTAAAGGGATAAAAACATAGGAAGCAACTATAAGGAGACTGGGCACTTTCAAACATTTCTCTATTAGATGTTACGTAAGAATCAAACCTAGGTATCATGGTGGCGCTAGAGGCACAACGGAAGGACGATGCCGATTGTCCTATGTGACCAACTTATAATTCAAAGATAAAGGGTAGAGCTTGCAAGACGATAGCGAGGTTACATATATTTTTGACAAATACCATATGAAAGAAATCTAGAAATGAAGTTAGATGTAGCCATGGTGGGATTGCTCATTTGGATTTCCGGAGGAATAATGTAATGTAGAAAAAGTGAGAAAGTGTGAAAGTGTAAGTGTGACCTCGAAAGTAGCAGAGTTATCAAGGGCAGTACACGGAAAAGACGGAATGGAGTGGAACCATGATGGGAAGGGACAATACATTAATAGGGTGGGAAGGGATGCATGCAATGGAATGGGGAGAGTGGGAAAGAGGAAACAAAAGCAAAGATAAGTTCAGGCCAAGAGGATGCTGCCCAAGGATTATGCAAAGGACACAATGAAGTCAAAAAGAAGGTCAGAAACATGAAACCGCACCATAATCTAACTGTCTGGCTAAACGTCATAGCCTTCTTAATGTGTACAGGGTATTATACAAGTAGGTTTACAAAGGAAATCCGTCTCTAGTGTACAATCTACTCTGCTAACAGTTATAGTTATTATTACTATTAGATTGCTGAAACTTTTTAAATTAGAGACCATTATTCAATAATTTCTGGAACTGTATAAGCCGTGCCTGTCCGTGTGTTTCTATAAAGAAGCAAGCATCTACATACCTACAGTAAACTCTGACTTCTCTAATAAAATCCTCTCTAACTTACCCATGAATATGTTCACATAAGCTGGAGGGAACTTTATATCTAGGGCAGTACCTGATTTCTGTCTATAAATCTGACTATTGCATTCAAAACTTTATTCTCTAATATTGCCCTCGCTACACTAACAGAAGTGTCTGTGCTAACTGCTTTGTCAGACCTTGTACCCAGAATCTCTCTCATAGCCTGAAGCCCTCCTCGTGTGGAATAATTGGGTATAGGCCTACTACAGTGGCAGAGGATAGCATTTTCGGCCAAACTAGGAAGAGCTCATAGAACGCGGAGACAATGGCTACTGGCTTTAACGTAAGAGGGAGTAAAACTTTGTTATTGCTCAGGGGAATAGGTGGACGTTCAATTTCTTGTCGTCATTATCCCTTAGGGCAGTATTGCAATCTTCAGGCGACTCTGCAAGAGCAAGAAACTCTAAATAGAGAATTTCCATAACTTTTCTTTAGTTATTCTCTTCCATATTGAATCTATTGAGCAGTCTTAATTTACAGAATTGCTAGTCGTTAATCACACTCTACATACACACATATGTATGCTTTCTCAATCTGATGAACATAGCAAGGTGTGAAAGTAAGGTTCATGTGATTTTTTCCCTTTATTACCATTGCTTACTAGTATGAGCATTACATAGTCAAGAGTTTTGATGTGAATGTCCCAAAATTGATTCCCATTAATACCACATGAAAACCCGTTTCTCTTGAGTACATTTGTATCTAGTGCTTGCTTATGTCAGACTGACTCCAGAAGTACATAAATGGAACAAAAGTTGCTCTTGCAGTGAAACAGACAAAATTAAAATGGACGATGCAATTTAGGGTAAACTTCCCAAACCATGAACTTAAATTCTCCACTGTTTAGTTATATGATTGATTTGGTGCTTTTGGTCAAAAAGGTCCTCAGATCAATTTCCATCTGCACTATAGGCAATCATATATCACTGATACCTTACATCACAATTAAGGACAGAGTGAAATTCTTATGCTATACCAAAATTGGGGGGCCCTTATGCCTCCAGCTAGATCCATCCATGATATAGTAAAAATCATTTACAGAATGGGGAAGATTCATAAACTTTACTTCAAGAATATACATGGCTAGATGTCACAGAAAGTTGCTAACACATATTTATTACCAACGTTCTAGACATACTACTATCTACTAAAGAGTCTACTTAAGCCTAAATTTTTGTAGCTTCCAAAAGGAGACACTATCCTTCCGTGTAACAACAGCCACAATAAAGGACTTCAACAGCCCTATTTGGCTCAGCTCATTGTGTCCCCTGAATAACCAGAACCTCAAAAAAGGTCAGTCTCCAAAACAAACATCATTCAACATAGTCTTAGTCACCATTCTCTGCTTATTTATGCCTTAACAATGTGAGGTTGACAACAGTGTCCAAAATGCTAGCTGTGGAATCATGTCCCAAATCTAATTAAATATTGTCCACAGCTGTGATTACACAATGCTCTTCACATTTGCTCTCATATTGAATGATCTTGTGTTATGTGTACTTACTTCTTGCCAAACACCTCCTCAATCTCATCTCTCCACCTCACTCTCAGCCATCTCCTTACTCTCATTCCCTCCCTAGGTGTCAGCTCTGCCCTGCTTACTCTTACTGCTAGTGTCTCTACTTAAATGACCAGTGCAAAATGCACAGAAGCCCCTTTGATTGAAAATTGACCTTGGGTGATAATGTGTGATCCCTAAGAGGCTGTCTAAGATTAAAGCACATTCTTAGTTCTCTTCAAAACTTGTAGACTAATGATTTGTGGGGTTGATATGCAAGCATGTCATTCACAAACAGCAGTTCATGGTAAATATAACACCAGAATCTAGAGATCTCACTTTCAACCAAATATTTGGCTCAGAACTTGGAATATGGATAATACCGATAGAATATGAAACTTGGATTGTTTAATTCAACTGGAAAGCCCTAGGGTATCACAAAACTATATTTAAGCTAAGATGGACAGACATAAGAAACTATTGTCCAGTACAGTACCTTGCTAGTTTCTAGTTTTTCTGTCTCTCCAAATGGTTCATCTGACTTTCTTGTGTATGATCCAGAAGACTTCAAAACACCATCTTCACTAGTAGTTTAAAGAATACAGACCTACATTATAGGCATGATGTTATTTATAATAAAATCTGAAACTACTAAATACTTTAATCAAATACTTCCTATTCCTCTCTGCCATAAAACAAACTACATTCTGTTAAGATGTCAATATTAATTAAAGCACATCCTGGGATCCCTTACTATTTCATGGAATCACTCTACCCATATAGTTTTGTGTTGTCACTGTGGAGAAACACTTGAGATACAACAAGAGCAGGGCTAATCAAATATGGCATACCCATAAAACACTAAATTTATGACTGGCAATCACCTTCACTTTAAAAGTATATAAAATCTACACCATTAAACCAATGAATGTACTATCACTTTGACACAACATGCTTTAACTCACTGTTGTGCACACCCAGGGCCAATCTAGTGCATGTGCAAGAAAAAGATGTACACTAAATAATACATTGTGTAGATTTTATTGTTAGTGAATGGTCAGATTAAGACAACACTGTCACCATAAAGAATAAAATTTGGGTACACATAACACATGTTCCACAGGTAATTAAATTATATAAAGGCAACATAAATTAACAGCTTCATTTAAGTCCCTAATATAAACACAAGTGGGACTTTATCAAGAGACTTTCTTAATTTACTAAGAAACAGTACACACCCTCTTAAAAAATTACAAAATAAAATCTTTAAATTACCCCAATACTGTTGAAGCAAAATGGAAAAGTTACCCCCTCCCTAATAGTTTAGTAAATAATTATTTAATAGGTTTAATTTTCACAACTTTCTGCAGTTATGAAATGAAAATCAAGTATTACAGTGTATGATATCTATTGTATATTTGAATGCTGACACTAGCCACCTCACCTGTCTTAGTCCCTGAAAAGTTGGCTCTGATAAAAATCAATGTCAATACATGTGTCATTGTGAATGCATACAATTTTTCATATAAACATACACATTTTGAAAAATTGCCTCAATCACAAATTTTGGTTAAATAGCTATTGTCAAAATAATGAGTACAGTGATTTCTAAATAATAAATCTCATGTATTACAGACAAAGGGAAGATGTCTGACAGGGGTTATATTGAAATGGCCAATTGGAGAGAGTTTACTGTATTGTAAATTGTAGCTTTAGCTCAATTTAAAAAACACCAAAAAAACTGAGAGGCCTTATGATTAATTTTGGAAGAGATGCATATAGAAATTCCATATATTCTACTTAGCAACAAACTAACCTGTTGTACACATTTATATTATCAATAAAACTGGGTAAAAGGTGTTGCAACTTACATGTCTTCATCTTTCTTTCTGCCAGCACAGAGAACGATTATAAATACAACTACAGCAACTGATAATAGTGGTGCAGAGACAAGGCTAAAGATTAACGTTCCTCCAATCTCAGCTACCATTTTCTTTCTCGCCTATGCAAGGTTATCTCACTTGCTATTAGAGGTCATGTGAATTGATGGAATTTCAATCTACAAATAGAGAAACAAGTCAGGAATGAGCTAAAATATTATACACACATACATTAACTCCATATGCATGAAGCTTTTATATCCTACTGTGATGTTAATCTGATCAGAAGTATTCAGGGATTACAGCCCTCTAAACATCAACATGACCTCCCAATATAACATTTTCTATTTTCATAATTGTGAGGAAATTTCTAGTGTAGGTGTACATCTTGGCTGCCCTGATATTTGATACAAAAATGCTCAATTCTAACAAAAGCTGATATTTTTCTGGTCATTCCTTTTCATCACATCGAGCTCTGTTTTTTGAGATAACACAGCAAGGGCAGAATTTGAATTTTTAAGCATTACTCAAAACTCAATACATCCCCATGTATGTTATGGACTGTTTGTTTCCATCATGAGACATGTTCTTCTCCACACATGATTGAATACTACTTTTTGATCCAGCTAGAAATGCTGATGGTAATACAAATGAGAAGCAGTATAACATCAAACACATGTCAAATAAAAGCTGACCAATGAACAAAGCCCCCTTCAGAGAAACTGGATTTCTTTCTGATGCGGCTTTGTGGCTGTGTGGTAGCTTTTCCTGACGTGAACCGCCTAATGAGAGTAGACCTAACTAGAGTATCAACAGCAAAGCTAACAGCAAAACGAAATGATCAGGCTGCGGGTTGTGGTGAGAATTCAGGATCAATTTCCCAGATTGTCAGTTTTACTATTATACTATTTAGTGCAGTGGTTAAGTCACCATTTGTTCTTTTTCTTTCTTAACTAAATACAAAGCATGGTAGTCACTTCAAGGTATTGAGTTACTTTCCAAGAAGTAGAAAGAAAAAGTAAGCAGAAAAATAGATGTAATTAAAGGCACAAAATAAAGATTTCCAAGAAGATGGTGATTAACATTAGATTTAAAAGTGTCAAGATCATAAGTAAGAGGAAAGTAGTCTGAAGACAAAGTGTTCCAGATCTTGGCAGTCCAAGGAAAGAAACTGTCACCATGGAAATTTCTGTTTGTTTTGGGAACAGAAACAGAAAAATTATACAGACACTCAGCATACCAAGTGGACCTTGACTTGAAGAGGGGAAGAGGAACCACCTCAGCCAACTCAGAAGAACAAATTTTCGGTGAGGGTGATCTCCTTGGTTCAACCCTAGCCAGCACCATATGCATTTCATGTCTACGGAGTTATATCATACTATATATATATACATATCGCACATAGTGCTTACCATGTGTGTCTGTGTGTGTGTTTGCAGAGAGAGAGAGAGATGCAATTGTAATTATAGTATAAAGATAGCAAATGCACTTATTTACTTATCATATATACTATATAACCTATGCAAGCATGGGAAAGTGACCTTAAATGTAGATGATGATGATAGACTCATATATACAGGGTCTAAGAAAACTTTGATTTCTAGAAAAGTCGAATGTCATAACAGGTGTTCTGCATACTTATAAATCATCTTGCAAGCTGTGAAAATGTTCAACATAGGAGTTATAGATGTCCTCTAATTGATTTGACTTTCATGAAAGGCCATGCTTTTAATTTTGTCACAAAAATTTATCTACTACATATAGATACTTGCTATCATTATCACTGTAAGTACTACTAATTTAATCAAAGCAATTCTTTTCATGCTTAGTTAGAAATTCTCTAAGCTTCCTAGAGACCACTACCTATTCGTCCTACAAACCATCTTCTTGACAATTAACTAAACCCAGAGCTTTTAAACCTACACCAGACCAAGTGCTTTTAAACCTACACCAGACTAAGTGCTTTTAAACCTACACCAGACCAAGCGCTTTTAAACCTACACCAGACCAAGTGCTTTTAAACCTACACCAGACCAAGTGCTTTTAAACCTACACCAGATCAAGTGCTTTTAAACCTACACCAGACCAAGTGCTTTTAAACCTACACCAGACCAAGTGCTTTTAAACCTAAACCAGACTAAGTGCTTTTAAACCTAGACAAGACATAGTGACTTAAACATGGTAGTTTTCTATTTGTTGGAAATGATACCACTTTAGTAGGAAATCTGGCATTTATGTATTGCTTTCTATACTACATATGTGACCATACTTCGCATAGGTCATTTCCAATCATAAAACCAATCATCATGTTTAAAAGAGACAAAGTCACAGACAAATAGAGCGAGTCATGGATGTAACCGAAAGTTCACGAATATTAATTACCTGCAACGAAATTCAGGTATCGGAAATGGTATGAGCAAAAGAAAGGTCAATCACTAATAGTTATTTCTACCATCACACTAAATATGGCTCTATAGCTAGCTACATAGCATGGTATATCATCTTTCTAATGCAGTGAGGCGGTTTTTGAATTCTTTGAACAGAAAAGGAGTTCCATTGTGGAATGTGATCG
The DNA here is from genome assembly GCA_010016065.2 of Carybdea cf. marsupialis auct. non (Linnaeus, 1758). Taxonomy (NCBI): domain Eukaryota; kingdom Metazoa; phylum Cnidaria; class Cubozoa; order Carybdeida; family Carybdeidae; genus Carybdea; species Carybdea cf. marsupialis auct. non (Linnaeus, 1758). The sequence goes on from JAAAKL020009137.1 coordinate 14,155, forward strand.
AAAAATTTTACAAACGCAAGTCCCATATCTTAAGTCTGATTAATAGTCGAATGACCTGATCATTCAACAAACAAACAAGCAACGGCCACACTGGGGTCAAACGCACGTCTTTAAGACAAGGGAATCTTGACAACACCATCAATAAATAAAGGGTAAGCAAATAAACAGGGCCAGTTACCACCAATCAGGTTGCAGCTTGTACCTATGCCATCTTCAGATTCCACTTGAAGGTAAGTTGATATCAGTATCTTTTCTGTCAACATCACTCGACTGTCATCAACCTGGTAAGCGAACGTTGCATATTAAACGACCAGTCATCTATAATCCAAGATGTAAACATACAAACCCTTCGTGTGATGTACCTTACAAAGTGCAAAACCAACTTACAACAAATTTCTGTCCGTGCGGTCAAATCTTCCCTTATCAAATCCAGCATTCGAAGTACTTTGGTCAGTAAGTGTCCAGCACGACCAACCTCCATGTTATATCTTGATCGCCCTTAGACATTAAGTGCTAGGTTACCATTTCAGTGATTGCCTTGGTTTTGATTGCGTAGTGAATCTTTCCTTTTGAAGTAGGTAGTGCAGCACACGTAGCTAACAAGGAATAAATTATCAGTTGGCAAGTTTGATGAAGATACTTAGTTATATCGAGCTGCCTTCCTCCATACTAGTATTGTTCCCCTTTGATAGGATTTCTATAGTAAAGACCCTTCCTTTTCAGTTCCTCTTCACTGTTTTCTTCGTCACCTGATTTGACCCAATACGTCTGTTTGACCAACCTCGCTCTTGTCAGTATCACAGGGACAAGAAGATTCGCACTAACGAGTCGAACATCGAAAGGGAAGTCCGACGTGCCAGGAAGGAGGTGGAAAGCTTGTGTGAAGGAGGATAAGAGCACTGTTTGTGCCAGAGGCGACAATGCAATGACACAGAAACCTTTAAGCACCAGCAAATACTGCCAGTGCTGAGAAGTGCATCCATCAGAGATTATGAAACATAATGTTTCATAATCTCTGCATCCATACAAACCTTTGTAGCAAAGCAGACATCAAATATACCCTGAAAGTAAATCTGCGGCAGTGCCATCCACAACAATATTGCGCTACTGCACCCTACCGAGAACCAAAAAAATCGATGAAACTTTTGGTGACTTATCTAGACGAGCGACAT
>JAAAKL020009138.1:0-15326 GCA_010016065.2 Carybdea cf. marsupialis auct. non (Linnaeus, 1758)
AGAATTTACAATACTTCATAGATGGTTTAAGATTAGAATGGGCGAATTACCTGAGTTTTGGTTGTCACATATATAAAAATTTTTGTTGCTGTTCCAAATGAAAACTCAGTTGTGAAACCCAGTTGTGTTAAATATGTTGATGCAACATGTTGCACCGTGTATATGGGGAGTTACTTTTGCCAACAATCAGCAATGCAAGAGTTCGAACAACTAAGCACTAAAACCACGTTCAATATCAAATATAAAATAGGTAGTCCTGATGGAGCTTGGAGGTGGAAATAAGTAGATGTGCAAAAAGATACAAAGCTCTTACATCAAGAGGGCTTCCAAAAAAGGGTTACAAGTACTACTACTCTTTATAGGTTTTGCACTAGGCTGTTGCACGAGCCTTCAAACAGTGTCTCGATTTGTGATCTACAGAATTACCACGCGTGACGTCTCTTTAAGCACGAGATCGTATCACCTGATAATCCGCCGATTTTCCTATACATCCTAGCTCTATCTGTGTACATTAACGTCTTTGTGTGCTAAAACTTTTGGCTATCGCTCATTCAACGAACCGGCGATGGCATTGAGGTTGGCCTACCCTTGCGTTACTGGTGGGAAATCTTGCAATAATAGATTTATTGATTAGGTACCATCCAGTAAGTAGCATGGTCCTACCAACATTAATGATATAAGACTGTCTAGCTGTCAGTTTACGGACAGTCACCACTATGTGAGACAATAAATAACTCCCGCTGTCCATAAATAACCTAGATGGGGAAGGCCAAATTTTGCAAGCCACAAAATACCCCTATCCGCATATTTTCGTTTTGCGGTGAATCTAATCCGGAGTAACATAGTAAGTCAAAAGTTCCCTAAGATTCTGGCGATAATACCATGTTCCAAGATATGATAGCAGCTCTCCTCATAAGGGGTACATCTCTCTGAAGGTAACTTTCAACGCAATAAAAACAAGCCTAACCTGTGCAGTACAAAAATAACATTACTCAATGCCAGTCACGATGTGCAAGATGGTAGATTCTATAAAATTGACGCACAACAAAAGCAACCTGGGCTGCAAAGATAAACCTGCATTTGATTTGCAAGATCATGAGAATTGTGAAGAAAAAACTCTCTTGGCAATTTCATGGTCAAAGGATACGGAACCACATCTTCATCTCCTAAAAGTAATAACTCATCTGTAGCATCCTCTAAGGTTTGAATTTGTTTCTACAAGATACAAATAATCAAATATTAACGACTCATGGGTGTACTACTAACAAAACAACTTCTTTTAACTCTTAAAATATCCCATGTCATTCCATCTTTTCACAATCAATAATTACATTATATTCTTTCTTTTTGATTACACTTCCTTTCTTGTCATTTCAGACATTTCCTTTTCTAGGTATGAGTTCTTGTTAACATTGGAGATGAATGCAAAGAATAAAAAGGTCAGAAATTCGCCCTGTCAATATCCTAGCACGCTGCAATGTAAATCACGCAGAATCGCACTAGCTCCATTAAGTATACTATTTCACTTACTATCATTGCAGTACTTACGTTTTGCTACTTTCACTGAAAAGTATTTAAGTTTTCAACCTTACATCAAGTCATCTTTTTAGGAATCTCACAATAAGAGACCTCTGATGAAGTAATGAAGAATATTTTACTGTGTGATTCATGAGTTAGGAAGAAAAGAGGATAGAAACGTTGAGATGGTAGGTAGAATAGAAAGGGGCAAGCAGAAAAGCACTGAAAGGGTATGGTCACAAGTACTTGCAAAAAAGGTGGCCAGGAAGAGAAGGGTGCATATGACAGCACCAAATAGAGATGGAACTAGAGATCCTTTATGGCAATAAAACTAGACACCTAGTTTCCACTTTCAAATCTGCACTTTCTAGTCTACCCATGCATGTAAATAACCAATCTTCTTTCTTAACATTCAACTGTTTGACAACATCTTAAAATTGAGAATTGTTTTTCAAAATTCTTTTATGCCTCTACTATCCAACTACACTTGGCTTGTTTGATTTCCTCTACAACATAACTGGATTCAATGTTGTTACCAAATTTCTTGCTGTTACTAGATGTAACCTAGACAGTGAACTAAATTTAGCAAATTTGATTACCTTACATATTCTGGGTTGTTCTATTGTGGTTGTAACTGTCCTTCCTTTCCTTACTTTCTCAGTATCTGTAGGTGTTGTTTCTGGCCAGTTCTCCTGCCCTTCTTGTAGTAATTTGGACTCTTCCCATCATAACTTGCTATTAGCTAAGTTGCTGGCCATTACACCCTTCAACCTAAATCAGCTGGGTTTGCTACCACTGGACAATACCCCCCACTGTCTACATTACATACTTTAAGATTACTCTGAGGTTAAAAACTGTTTCCACCCCCCCCCCCCGGTGGGCTATCCAGAACAGTTTTGTAATGATATCCCATAATTTTACCCCTTATATCTGAATTTGATGACACAAACCCTAATAAACTGCATCTACTAAGGTAGACAGAATATGTGCTGTCTTAAGCTCCTATCCAGGAATTGCCAAGGCTTTTAATGCAGTAACTCTAGTTTTTGGGCACATAAGATAACTATGTCCCCTTGGTTGTTTCAGTGACAAAATAAACAACTGCACAATATGTATGCTACTCTTATGACATCTATGTATTTCAAACATTGGTGGATTTCAGCAATACCATTGGATCCGTTTGTCTTCTGGTATTGGCTTGGTTCCATACACATAATCAACACATCAATTCTATTATTTTCTATTTACTTATTCATTAAGTGAGCATTTATCAAAAGGAAGTTGTATTACCATAAATCTGATTATCATCTTTTGTAACATACCTTAAGTTTATCAATGTCTGCTTTGAGCTCATTAAACTTGGAATTTCTTCTTGCAAAGGAATTAATTCGCTGTTGGTCTTCAAAAGTCATTTGAACTTCATCATGGAGCTGTAAAAAGGTAAGAGATTAAAGTTATACACATATATATTACAAATATATATGATATATTTGTATATATAATAAATATTATAAACATATATATATATTACATAAATATTATATATATATATATATATCAACAAGTATTGATACCATTGCGATGAGTGTGATAAAAGTGCTCACTACTACAAGGTGGAGCCTAATACTACAAGGCACTGGTAAGAAGGAAAAGCTAAATACCGCAGTAACCTTAGGTTTCACATCCTGTCTGCTGATGTTCCTCAGACCATGAATTAAAATTATTCAATTGCACCTCTATCCATCATCTACCTTACCATACAAGTACAGGGTCATGTTATTTGTCCTTGTACTTATTGGCAACAAAAGAATTCCTGTGCCAGCATTTTGAGACCAGCTTGAACTGCTTATTCAATAGGTTACTTTTACAAGCAGTTATAATTGCATACTTTTCAGTAATACACAAGTGACATTTACACCTGCATGGTTGGTATGGTTTAGCTAGTTTTACAATACTCCAATTGATGTTGTGCTTAATGTTATGCACTTTTAAATCCCAGATATATTTTGAAAGCTCTGTCTCAAGCATGTATTTTTCATTATTGAAGGATTTATTGTGATTTCTGAAGCGTTCCTTAAATTCAGTACTGCAAGAGCCAACTCATACCTTCACTTTACATGACACTGTCTACGTTACATGCAGTTTATAAACTACACCCTTAGTTAAACATCCACCTTCCAGAGGACAGTTACTCGTATCTCTACAGTTGCATCCCGGGGTCCCATTTATCACCATGTTTTCTTGATGCATGATACTTGAGTCGTGCTGATCAATAATGCTTTTAAAGTTTGGCATAGAAGAATAACTTACTTTGACCATGTTCCCATTAAAAATCTTACTCAGTTGAGAATTTTTAGGCAAATGTTTATCTACTAACTTAAGAAATACTTTAGCTACAATAGTTTTAACTGTTTTACTAAATGGTAGGTTGAACCAAATGATCTTGCATCCCCTATTTCAGTGGTTATACAAGTTAGATAAAGAGTTAGGTTCAAAGGACAATGTGCAATCAAATCTCCTTGCTGAGTTGTTTTTAAACGATTCCTGATCCAAGCTAAGATTAGAGATACGTTTCTTTATAGATGATGGTAGTTGTTTGAGGACTGATGGGGGTGATTAGAGTCAGAATCAATATATAAGGGTTAATTACCAGGTTTTCTGTATGGACAAAATTTATTGAATAGTAAATTAAGTGTTACATCTTGAAAGTTAACTGATGCTAAGTTTGCTTCCTCTGTTATCTTAAACCCCAGTTTGTGGTATACCTTAATTATCTCCTTACGTTTCTTATCAGCTATCCTGCCTGTTGCATTACTGACTATGGCTAATCCATCATCCTCATATAGACCTATGTCTTTATTATTCAATAATATCTGCACAGTGTATTTGACCCTATAAGCTCGCAAACTTCTGTGCCATCAGAACTACCCCTGGTTACAACAGAAAGGTTACTGTTATCTTTCTTAATCCACACCTTACCATCTTTAAATAGTGATGACTGACGACAATGCATAATAATACTCATGTCCTGGTCTGTTATCAAAGGGTGCCCACTAGCCCACCTAAAGTGCCTCACTTAATGTGTTCTCAGAAATAGACACTAGAAATCAACAATATCAACGGAAAGAAACCTGCAATGTGCTTTATTAGATATGCTAGTAAACTATATGATGACAGAGTCTGTGTTTTTCCATTAGTTGACTTTAGAGCAGTTTACAAAGGCTTACATTTATTTTGTTTAGAATTATCTTGCTTACTCTTCCCATTTCACTTTTGGCTGCATTTATAAATCTACATGGAGTATTGTTAAAGAAATTGTCCTTATGATCCTCAACAGTGACGAAGGTCTCTCGTTTGTCCATTATCTTGATCCTATCACTTATTTCTATCTCCTTTCCTATCTTATTCATTTCATAGTTAACTTCCTTAAATGTAGATTTGTCAGCAAGTTGATATCCCTTCATTACATTGTTATGGAGCAACTGGTCATACCTATCTCTATCCACTTCATAAATGCTCATAGTTTTATCAGTGAATATAATTTGAATATATCACAAGATGTTTCATGTATATATACATACTTTGTCAACAAGGCCACTGATGAGCTTCTAGAAATAAATAAATCTGTCAGCCAAAACTAGATTACAGAACATAGTAGCTTGTAAATGTAAATTAGTGAATGTAATGCAACAGGGAAAATTGCATTAAAACGTAACCTATATACACATCATTTCTTATTTTATAATATTTGCCACAATATATTTCTAGGCCTAAGTTTACTGTGTCTTCACCAGTACACAGTAGAGTCTTCAAGTCACTCCACTGTTCTTGTTTGTTATTATATCTTTCCCTGGATGAAATGCCACACGTCGATATTCAACTAAGAATCATATTATTAAGACAGGACACGTCTGGTTAGATCACTGTTCTGTTACTGACTGATCAACTACGCATTGACAATTGACATATATACATTATTACAGATAAGGAACTCATTTTATCCTGTACAACAACTAAACTGGAATAGGAAGAGTTCTGTTGGATTGTACAGGAATGTTAACCTACATAGGTAAATAAACAGTTATGAATGATTCACTAACAAAGTCACGACATTTGTACCACTTTAACCCAATGTATCTATGCTACAGTTAGTAGTGAGATTTAGACTTTTTGTCTTTAGTAGTATTTTGGGATAAGAAAAAAGAAATGAAAAATGCTTACGTAGGAACTCAGCCCTGGAATCACTTTAGCCACAGGAAATAATTTAAGTGGGGTAGGGTGGAGATGATTACTGATGTAGAATTTCAGTCTTATGTCTTGTGTTTGAATACTATAATTTTACCATTTCAATAAACATGATTTCTAGGGAAATTAACCACTTGTTCAGTAAACTAAAACTCCTGGGTTTTAAATAGAAAATGGTGGCACTGGCAGTAAGCCCCTATCTAACAATTCTGAAACTGTTCATCACCCAGCTCATCAGTAAGTATCAGATCTAGCTTAAAATTAGTCAGGTTGTGATCAAATATCTAAACAAGGCACAACTGGGATGTTAGGCAACTTGAGAGCATACAGTGCTACACTTAAAAATACAAGATGCTAACTCAAGCCAAAGCCTCCTGTGCACTGTAAGAATCCTCTTTCTAAGTTTAGATGCGCAAGTTATTTTCTAATAAAGCAAGCTTAAGGTGCTGTAGAGGTATTATTTACTATGCAAGCCAATGTCTATACTTACTAGCCCATCAGTGGCAGTCTACAATCAATAACTCTTGTAAAATTGTATAGAAGGCAATTAAGTAAATAAATAGAAATATCGGTATTGTTTTCTTATAGTACTATAAAAACTATAGAAAGAACTTAACTAAAAAACATAAAAACAAGTAATATAGTATATAAACAACTTATCGCAAGCAAATAAACATTTCTTGTATACGTTTTATTCATACTATACTGTATACACCTTTGTATATACTCGCAATGTGTATTGGGATTCCAACGAGAGTGAACCGGTTCCCTGTTCCTTTGCAATAGACGAGGCATCCATTCGTCACGACGGGGATCAACATTTATTCAGCTTCAGCCCATGGCCCATGCCCAAATCGCCATATATACCGGTACCGGTACCGTATGCCATCTGCGGATTGAATTCTAGCTCTTGTGACATGACCAGCCGAGGTCCTGTCAAACCTTGAAATTTTGTTAACACTATTTATGTCTTTTATTCCCTTCATAAAAACAAGAAAAAACTTTTCTATAGATTGGAAGTTACCGTACCTTTGCTGTTGATGTTCCTTGGCTAACCGTCGCCATCTTGGAAAATCAAAGTGTAATGGTGTTTGGTGTAGGATGCACGATAAAAGGAGTTCTTCTTCAACTTCACTGGCCGCAGGGGCTTGGGCCTGCGTCACCCTATGGGTCTCTTCATACTGAACCAGGGCGATCTATTTAGATTGCCCTGTACTGAACCAAGGTCTCTTTAAGCTGGTTTATCAACAGACCTTGTGTCGCACTTGCTTGTTGAGAGGAGTTTCGTGCTCTCCAGATAAATATTCATCAAAGGCAACTCAAACAAAGTATTTCAGGTTTACGAAACAGAGCTTTCTATTCGTCTCTCCTTTGGAAATAACGTGTAAGAGTGTACAATCTTTGAAGATAGTTATCTAACAAATTAATAAAGATCAATCAATACAACGTAAGAAAAACCAATATAACGATAGAATAGTGACAGTAATCATCGATGATAAGTAACACAACACTTCTCGAGTTAAGCTCTTACAAAACTGATTGTCTTGACATCGATTTCTCTTTTAAATCTATGAAGGACACAGGGGGCTGAAGCATTAGTAATTTACTGTATGCCGCAGTGACACGAACGAAACCTTGTGCTGAACGAAACCCCAGATTTTCTGTCCGTCGAGGACCCCGTTACGGTTTCTTTAATCTGGGTGCAGGCTAAACAAATAAAGTTGTATCCAATGTCAAATCTTCGTTTCTAAGTAACTCAATGTCATAAACTACACAATCCAAATTTTGACTGACCAGTTCTTTGTGTATCACCGAGTATTACGTAATACTTACTTACTTTCTCCGTTTAATGTCTTCTGTTCCCTTACAGGGTTTCACGATGTATGGGTGTCTTCCACCTCTCTCTACCCATAATCGGTAGCGAACCCAAGGCATCAAATCAGGTCGTGCTTACAGTGTGTCATAGGGGGGTACTAAAAAGCAATTTACTCCCCAGCATTGACTGTGTCACTGAGGTATGAACCCCGAAGTTTATGACACCTCCCTTCCTTGACCTCACTTTGAGCATTACTACCCCTATCTATATGGCCAATCTGCCGCGGTGCTGTAATCCGCATAGCTGCTCTCTAGATGTGAATAAGAGTGTATGCAAATCGAATTGTTATCTTAAGCTGATTTGTATCATTTGACCAAACCTTGCCTTATTTTCACCGAAAAGAATTTGAATGAAAATTAGATTAATCATCTAATAGTAGTTATAATTAAAAAAATGCATGCATAATATCCAGCAGAATTTAAAATAATGCAATACAGATAGCACAGTCTTTAAAAAGGTTTTGTATCCTCTAAAACGATATGATGCAGCACGTAGGCTGGATATGTTACAGTACTCTAGGCTGCCTAATGCAGGGGAAGGGGAGACACTCGATTCAATTTTGATTTTTCTTGGCCTCTCTGAAGCATTTTATTACCCCAAAACATGCACTTATATTTAAAACACTTTGGTGTAGGCTTATAGAAAAGTTTAGAAAAGACGACTCACAAAAATTATAGACAAACCCCACTGAGGAAAAAAGGAACAAACAAGCAAATAGCGAAATCCACCTAGAAAAATATTACACGCCATTAACTTAGCCAGCCATAACAGATGCTTTTACCTTATGTCTAAATTATCAGCTTCGACTTTAAAAAAATCTCCATGTCCATTATAATATGTCATTAATTGTGTCAAAGACAGCAGCTTATGTTGCGTTGTTAGCAACCCCGCTTGTAAAAGCCCAAGCACCTGCTCACAATTTTGGAACATTTCTTAGGCGTACCCTGACACTCAACTGAGCATTCGTTGAAACATCTGTCGTTTCATCCACTTAAATAGTCAAGAAGAAAGACTATCACATACCTTCATCGATAATATCACCAAGGCATTTTATTAAAAGTAAGAAAAAAATGCAATGACTGAAGGTAAAGACGTAATTCATCATTCATTCAATTACCATGTCCTAGAAGGGCGTTGGTTGCCATGACCTTCCATTCACCTCGGTTTTTTGAGGCGTAGCTGATTTCCGTGGAGGTTTTCCCCGTCCATTGTACAGGGCTCTTGATATAGGTTGTTTTCTGCCTACCACAATCTCTTTTTCCTTCAAAGTTCCCCGTTGCTGTCAGATGTTCAACTTTCTCTTCCTCATAATGTGTTCAAAGAATTCAAGTTGCCGCTTTCTAATTGTATGAATTAAGCCTTCTTTCTTCTCCCGCTCTTTCTAGTACTTTCGCATTAGTTACTGTTTCTGTCCAAAGTATTTGCCAAGATACCTTGAAAGCCGCAATTTCAGCTGCCTCAAACCGTTTCTTCAATCTCTCTGAGATGTTCCATGATTCGCCTGTATTAATGAGAATAGGAGTCACGTAGCAGCCAAGTAAGTGAAGTTAAGTGTTCAAAGTGACTTTAGTGTAGCAAAGTACCTTTTTCATTTTTTGCAAAGTGTCTTTGGCAATTCCAGTTTTTTTGCTGATATCTTAGTCTCATTTCCAATCAGATGTGATCATTCTCCCTAAGTAAATAAAACTGTTAAGTTGTTTAATTTTCTCGGATTTAATCTCTATATTGTACTCCGGCGTTTCCTTCTGTTTTGATATAACGAGGCATTCCATCTTCTCACGTTTTATACTTAAACTTCTTTCTTCACTGGCTAGATCTATTTTATTCAGGATTATCTGTAACTTTTATTTTGAATCAGCTATGATCACTGTATCGTCAGCCTATCGTATTGTTGATATTGATATCGATTATCACGCCTGGTAGGTCACTGACTTCTCTTAGGATAACTTCACTATACAGATTGAAACAGTCAGGTGAAAAAACACATCCTTGTCGAACTCCTCTTTTTATTTTAGCAAAAGCAGTTTGTTAATTCTCTATTCTAACTGCTGCAGTCTGTTGCCAATATAATAATTTATTTTTTTTGAAAACTCACGATGAATTTTATTCACATATATCTAATTACAGTCAAACACTCACAAATTTTTGGCATGTTAAACTGCGAATAATACAACAGTTCTAGTTCACAAGAAAAGGATGACAACAAAAGCAACTGCGACAATCAACGACAACAATAAAAAACAAAACAAAAACAAACCATAATAATAATAATAATACTCAGATCTTTTCCATCAATGTTTACTTTCTTGATAATATTCATCAGCTCATCATGCCTTACTTTATCGAATGCTTTTGTGTAGTCAATAAAACATTTATGCAAGTCTTTTTTCATTTCAATGGTTCTTTCTGATATCATGCGTATTATAAAGGTGGTACTTCAGATATTTTTGAGTTTCTTGCACGACTCATTAAAGTTTTGAGTATGATCTTCATGTGACTCATTAGGATAATTGTACGGTGACATTCGCATTCAGTTGTGTCAGGTTTCTTTGGAAGTGTGATAAATATGGATTTTCTTAGATCGTAAATTGTATTGAGAACATAGGCTAACTTATTTTTTCCAAATTCTCCCAATGTTTTGATTCGTTCAGCTGTAATTTCATCGGGACCTGTTGCTTTATCATTTTTGATCCTATTTACGGCTGTTTTAACCTCTGATTCAAATATTGGTGGTCCTCCGATGTTTTTCTTTATTTCACACTTTTCTTTCTGATCATCTTCAAACAGTTCTTGTATGTCTTCGCTGCGTCGTTCAAGTACTTGATCTTTTTCCATTATGTTTCCATCTTTCCCTTTGATACAGCCACTGAGATGAGCATCCTCTTTTCCCAGTGATTTCACGAACATTTTCATTCCTTTTTTTCGAGTTCCTTACTTGTCTTTCATGTTCAGAACACTTGTTATTTAACCATGTCTCAGTTCCATAAATGCATCGTTTCATAATTTATTTATCTAATTGATCATCCTTTTCTTTGCTGTTATTCTTTGCTTCCCTTCTCTCATTCATTAGATTCAGAATATCTTAACTCATCCATTTCTGTTTCTTCTTCGCCTCTTTTTTTTTTGGCAATAATGATAATGTTACTTGCAGATGTTATTACCTCTTTAAAAATATCCCATGTTGAAAGTTCAGTTTCATATTCTAGTTTTTCAAAACGGTTTCGATCTTCTTTAGTAAAATTGTCTTCGATATTCTTGTTTTTAAGAAACCGTTAGATCTAGTTTCTTAATAGCTTTGGTCTTCTTCAGTTTTTGAGTTTCATGGTACTTACCGATAGATTGTATTCACTATTACAGTCAGCTCCTGGAAACGTTTTGTGTATGTGACAGAGTCAGGAGCGTCGAGAGAGGGGGTAGGCGGGGGTTCGGGCCCAGCAAAAAAATTATTTTATGGTACTTTGATCATTAAAAGCAGCCCTAGGCGTTTCTTCCAGAAACCTACTCTCCTTTCTCATTTGCTCTCCCTATCCCCCTAGTCCATGATCGGCCTACAGTGTTTTCCATTCTCGTACGGCCAGCATTTAAATCTCCTACAGCAAGTATTATTTCGCTATTTTTGCATTGGTCTTTAGCGTTTTCTAAGTCTTCATAGAATTCGTCTAGATATCCTTCCTCAGATACAGATGTCGGTGCAAAGACCTGTATGATGTTAATGTTGAAAGGCTTTTCACTGATTTTGACTAGTATAACTCTGTCTGAGATTGCCCAGTGTCCAAGTACACATTTTGTTGTTGTTTCTTCCACGAAAGTCCCAGCTCCATTTTCGTGCCTTGGTCCTCCTGAGTACAGTAATTTATAGCTTTCTAAATTGTAGCCTCCGGACTCTTTCCATCTTACTTCACTGATCCCCAGCATTTTTATATGAAGACGTTCCATTTCTAGTTTGATGTTGCCTAGCTTTCCAGGTTGTAGCAAGGACCTAACATTCCACGTTCAAATTTGGATGGTCTTAATTTGGGTACTGCCAGTAATTGGATGACGATCAAGGGCCACCATCAGTCCATGGTACACCACACCGAGAAAGACAAGCTCATCGTTGGACAGGATTCCTTTCACTCTGTTGTAATTTTTCTGAGAGTTGTGCATGGTCATGGTTGATCTTGGAAATATAATTGAGGTAGATTCAAATTGGCTTCGTCAATATGGATGGTCGTTGGCTGTGGAGTGAGCTCTTCCGCCCTTTGACAGGTCTCTACTTTCCTTCTTGCTGGGTGTCCACCACACCCCCTCGCAAAGCGAAGCCTAGTGGGGAAGCCGAATTAGTCGACGACCAGTCGACCGTGCGGCAGACAGTACCGGGTTACACTTCTACCAGTAACAGGCTGAACCAGTATCAGGCTGAATCAGTAGCAGGCTGAACTAGTACCAGGCTAAACCAGTAGCAGGCTGACCCTGGACTGACCTACAACGCTTTATGTAGACATCGGTGTTATAAAACCATAGGACCGGGAGGAATCGAACCCACGGTCTCCGCAGTTGCCCAACTAGGACGTTTTCCCGCTAAACCACTGTCACGTACCAACGAGAGAGGCAAATTTGAAGTGTCTATTATTTGGATATTACATATCTACACTAACAATTAAATAAAAAAACCCCTCGTGCCTGAGCTCATCTGCACCGAGTACAAGCTTTCCCAGATGCTAGTACTGTTACTGATAACGTAGCGAACAACTTCCAAAATACAAATGCGGAATTGAAATTTATAATGGCACTTTTGTAACATGTTCTTATGTTTTTGAAAGTTTTTGGACTTTTTATGATTACAAATTGATGTTTCCTTAGTCCTTTGATCTCTCCTTTCTCGCGTAGTTAACTTTTAAAGTGATGGTGGCCACGAGTTGACTGACAAAAGTTTATATTGAGATATTTGTGCCCTCTGAGAGGCACGTACCTCCAGTGCCACAAGGTGGTTACAATTTTGCAGCCACATAGCTACGCACTCTTAAACGCAGCCGTTATCAAGGGCCATCTCTTATTTGGAGGAGGTAGGGATGGTCTTTGTTATGGAAGTAGTCTGGGAAGGAGTTGAGTATCGGATGTGACACGCCCATGACTATTCTTAAGATAATCACTTTGGACCGGAGGATCAGAGTTCCAGAGTTTCTAGGTCTTCAGAGCTTTAGAGTTCTATTAGTTTCAGTATCTAAGAGTTTCAGTATCTAAGAGTTGCAGAGTTTTCGAGTTTTAGTATTTAAGAGTTTCAGATTCTAAGATTTTCAGAGTTCCGGATTTTATCAGAGTAAGCCTACATTAGATATGGACTTTCAGAGCTGTATTGCTACATTATGTAAAGAAATATGGAGAACAAAGGTGATCTTGTCTTATATAGATTATAGTTCTGACACGATCTGTTAGTATCATTCGGTATCATTAGTCTTAATGACTAAGGTCAGCCAGGTTGGAATTTGAACAGGGCGGTAAAGTAAAAAAAGAAGCAAATCAACGGCGCATTGCTCCTTGTCTGCTATGTATAGGGGCATGCGCCATTGCCAAAACATTTCTGACCAAGGCAATATCTTATACCACAAACTAGTTAAAACCAGTCCCTGTTCTGTTTTAACGGCAATGGTGAGAACCTGGTCAATCTGTATCTCTTATCTTCGTAGCCACGTCTATCTACAAATGTACCCCGAGGTGTTACTGAATTATGAGGATACATATGAAAGCGAAAAGCTTCAGTTTTCATAACAAGAAGACTGTCAAGAAAAATTAGCAACTTCGAAGAAAATGACTGATTGACACGGGCAGCAAAGGTACTTCGTAGGTAATGCTATTTCAAACCAGTAGAGCATTATCTTTGATAGTCGCCAGAAAGGAAGTCAAAGTTCAAAGGGACAGAATATTTCAACTCGCAAATCGGAGAACAGTCACTGAACCATAGTTTATAGAAATCCTATTTCTATTAACTGTGACTGAACTCAGTTCTTGAAAATACAACTACTATGTTTAGTTGAATACGCTAAGACAATGGAGAATTTCGGGGGTGCCAAAGTGGGCATAGTCGGGGCCTCGACATATTCCTTTGTTAACAGACGTCCCGCAAACTATCAAATTTCTATTCCTTTCCTTACTTCAAAAGTTCAAGATATGACTGGTAAGAGGGGCAAGTCTCCGTAAGTCTAGCTATTGGCGCATCCATTTGTCGGAGATTTTCACAATTTCACATCAAGAGCCGGCCGTAGCTTACCAATATTAAGTGGCTGGTGTTACAATCATTTCTCTATAGAGCTAGAAATCTTATTATCATGCCTACTTAGGTTTCCAGCAGGTCAGCAATCTCCCATGAAAACTTGTTTTACGACCTGAAATTACCTGCATATTTCTCGGGAAAGGCCACAGCCAGAGTTAGCTATAACACCATTGTTATAAAAACTCGTTTTGAAAAAGCCTCGTTGTCATCCGCCTATCCATACCAAAGGCTAGCTTCTCACGCTAATGTTAATAGCCTTGGTGGTGGGCTAGCTGACCTGCAGGTCAACCTGAAGTGCTTCTGCGCATGATCATGGTTTTTCTTGAATACGATGATTTAACGAAATGCAAAGAAATCTCTGTGTCGGCGCATGACAATCAGTAGGAAGTACAACATCATAAAAGGGACAATTCTCACATTTTGACAAAACATTAAGGTTTAAAATTAATATTTACAGTAAGTACGCACTACAAAAGAATTGCCATAAACTTGATGGCACAGAAAAACGTAGTGTGGTGTAAAGCAAATCGATGTGGTCAATGTAAGTGTATAAGTAAAACAAATTAAGGATCATCAATTTCTCAAGGGTTCTCAAGGTCCTCCATCGAAAACTTTGAAAAATACGTGCTCTCCCCCTTATCTCTGATTTGTGACAGTCTATGTACTATTTGAAATTTGGTGGCTGTGGTTGTTGTCCAAGCAACCCATCGCTTCTTGGATCTAAGTCCATGATATCACCCACCCCATAAAATATGATGACAGGAGAATGCCCTCACAAGAACAAAATTTCAATTAAAGCAGCCAGCTAAAATCAGAGTTTAATATGGTACCTTGTGCCGATATGACCATGTGGAAAATGATGGCCAATTACTACATAAACAGGAATACAGCTCTTGATCAATCTTTACCTGCAATTTAAAGGCACTTAAATAACACGGTATCAGTTGGCCTTCTTTTTAAAGAGATAACAGAATATATACTGCTTACTAACAGACATTGCTTTGTTTTTTTTCAGCAAATCTTTTAGATTGCATTAAATTTCACACTTGCGTTACTGATCTTCACTAAAGGCACTGACGAATAGAATGCGCCCTCTATAGTAAGCGTCCTTGAAAAACGCCCTTCCTAATGGAAATGTCAGACATATGCTGTCATTGTGGATATAAAGGCTCGATTAATTGTTGGTATAACACTTAACACTGATAACCTGATGGAAGAACTGCGATCTTGCAAACTAATCTATCATTTAACAGATCGCAGTAGATAAAGCTGGCTCTACAACTTTGGACTTTAAAATTTGCAAACTTCCCTAACCCCCGTTCTAAAATATTGTTAAGTTTGAAAACGAGCATTTTGGGTACTTACATGTCAGACCTCTCTGCTGCTAAGCGGAGAGGTCTAGAAAACAAATAATACTAGGAATGGACACCCCTTTCA
>JAAAKL020009139.1:0-15324 GCA_010016065.2 Carybdea cf. marsupialis auct. non (Linnaeus, 1758)
GCCAGTACTCGTGACTACACTTTTTCGTAGTTGAAAACAATGGGAAGCTCGATCCAGTCTTTTTTAGAGATCAGTGGAGGCAACGCGTCGCTTAAGCAGATAGGCCCGGGGATATCCTAATGCACAAGCGTGCATCTGAGGGCACCTGCTGTAAATTCAGCACCATGCACAGTCAGTGCTATTGTCCTCTCTTCCTTAATGACAACTCATAGGTACCTGAGTCATGGAGACGTCAACCAGTGATAGGTGAGGGAAATCAGAGGTGACTAGCATTAACAATAATCAGATAGGGGTAGCGACTGTCGGGTATAGGCAAACCTTATAAGGCAGAGGGTGTATGATGGTAGTATCTGGCTTCAACTTTCTTAAGAAATTCTTTGGGTAAAATCTCTCGCTAAATAAGAAAAAGATGTGATACACTTTATATACAAGAAGATCTGGATGCATACCTAGTGGGGCATTCCAAAATTAGGAATATGGAGTATACTGTTGCATAACAAAATTACCACAGACAGGGTATACGTCAAGCATATACCTACGCAATAACATTACACACGTATCTATTATGGTACAATGAATACATAAATATCTACTAATCTATCATCAATATTCCTACTTCTTTATTAAATACAATTTTGGGCTACGAAATATGCAAGTTTCCCTAACATTCCGAAATATTGTTTGAAAAAGAGCAGTTTGAAAAAGAGCAGTTTGAAAAAGAGCATTTCGGACACTTGCATGCCAGTCCTCCCTTCTGCTACTGGAGAGGTCTAGAAAACAAATAATAACAGAAATGGACATCCTTTTCTTGTGGTAAGTGTATTGCATGATTTGTTCCATTTTCACCGAAAATTAGCAAAAACTTCACTTCTATTTGTCCAGGATGGTAGGTTGTTGATTCTGACAACTGTTTCGAGTTCATGTCATAGTACTAGTTTGTCTCACTACGCTGTCAATACAGGTTATCTTGAAAGACGTTGCTATACTACACAAAAACACATAGACATGAACTCACTAAGTCACTAGCTGTACATTTAAAGAACTAACAGAGATTTTTGCGATATCTTATCAACGCCCAATTCCACAGGTGTCTGTTTTCAACCTGTAAAGCTAATCCTCCAAAGTGCCCACTAGGAGAAAAGAAATCTGGGCACTACGTCACTTTCCATCAACTACTGATTTGAGCCGGTTCTCCATACGTTAAGTATTGTTGTAAAGTAACTTCGTTCAAGGATCTTTATAAAATTCTTAGCAAGATCATGTGATTGCAACGGACCCAAAGCTAGGTAAAAGTGGCGGCAAACGTATGAGAAGAATAATCGGCGTCTAACAGCACGTTGTAGCTAACGATAATGCAGTTGCCTGGTGGCGATAATTCAGTGGTCAGATGACATGAATGCAATTGTAAGTTAGCGATAATCAAGCTGTTGATGAAGGTAATTCAATTGTATGTGTAGTCACATTTCCTATAGTTATAGTTATGATTAGTTCCCTTTTATACAAGGGAGCGGGGGCAGGAAAAAGGCTTCCCTGGGCAAAAATCTATCTCCCACTCGCGCGCAAAATGATGGATTGGGGTTTTTATTAACATGTTACAATACATATATGGGTGGAACTGGATACATAGTCTAATAGGGCCCTTAATGCTGAATGTGTACAGTTTATTGCAAAAATCATCTATACTATCACAATTTAATACTGGCGCAGGGAGCAAGAACTTTATGAGTCAAGGTGATTTCACTTTTCCAATTCTGACATCCTCTCCAACTTTTGCTTTCACTCAAGAAAAATACCGAAAAAGAAATAGCAATGTCAAAAATGTTTTATCACATTAAAGGAATCCTTAGGTCCAATGGAGATTGGCTAAACTGAACTCAGGCAACTACTGTACAGATACAATTCATGTGCAGTAACCTTAAATGGTACATGTTTATCGTGTCGTGAGTCATACTCTTTCTCTGAGCATTTTGAGGTTAAGTAACCTGTCGATTAAATCGATGAAAGCAGCTCGCAATGCTTGTAGTTTGATAAAAAGCTCAAAACAATAAGATTAATTCCAGATACTCCAGTGATTTCTATATTTAATATTGGACGATCCTTGTGACTTACATAACCTCTTGCGTATGAAATATCTCCATTATGAAAGATGAGCTTTACATCATTTTCCCGGTATTCCTCCACCATACGAATAGCAGTTTCCTTTCCTTGTGGGAAGCCCGCAACGCCCATATCACCATATACTATGAATTTATATGGTTGTGGGTCACCAGCCGGTATTGGTGTAGTGAAATTGTAGATTGGGCTTGTGACCTTGAATAGAAGGAGATAGAAGTTAAATTTCAAAGTACCAGTACTTAAAGGAAGACCTATAGTACGCTTACACAAAGCACATTTTTAGCATTGTGTAAATGGAAGACAACCTTGGGTCCAACAAATGTGTCATGCAGCTAAATCGATCAACGTGTACATCAATGTTTTGTGCATTTGACTCATCCTGTTCGTGGCCTGTGAAAGTCTTTTCCATGCTTCTGATGGTGTTCCATGGGCCCATACAAACCAACATACGACCAGCTGATTCATAGAAAAAGGAAAACTAATTCCATGCCTTGTAGTGTGCACAAGGAGACTTGTGTTGCGTAAACAAACACAATTTCATTTACATAACCTAACTTAGCCAACCACAGGGAACATATCCCACCAGCCCACTGGCATGAGCCGCCACTGCATATAAATGTGGATCTTGGATGCTTTATAACACGCCAAGGGAAGCCCTTCATACAACTTGCTGAATTGATAGCTTTACCATAAATGAGGGCCTTTTATAAACAGAGTTGACAGCTCCGATTTTATACTTAATCCTTAACTATCAAAGGCTGCAATTTTCCCGCTTGAAATAATGTTAAACAGAAACTCAACAATGGTGGAACATTTTATTTTATTACATAATGTTGCTGAGCTAGTCCAATAAATCACATACGAAAAACTTACGAAATTCTTACAAATGTGCAAAATTTCCAACGACAAAAAAATGCATAAAAACATTTAATCTATGAAATCCAAATAATACACAAACATGGCTACATTTCTTAGGTTGAAAAGCTTCTAAATCAATTAAAACGTAATATATATCTCAACTATTCTTCAAACATGCATAAAGATTGACTTAAGTACCACTGCAATGACGGTCATTCCCTGGTATTTGATAAAAATGATGCAGTAAAAAGGAGAATGGGAGGGGTATCTGTGATACTTCTCACTCAGGATATAATGCCTACTTGCCTAAAACGAAATTGAACCTTCTAGGTGAAACGACAAGCGTCAAGTAGTTCAACATTAGATCTAATGCAGATGTACTACAATTTGCAGACTGACAACCATATAATTGTCTTCAACAGATTGTTGGTACTGCAGAATTTGAAAATACGCAAGGCGAATTACATTTTGTCGAAGCTTTTCGATCGATTCATCTCCAGACATTACATCGATACCGACATTGACTAAAATTAGGATAGATTCTATACATAATTTTGTTAAAGAGTGTAGTTTACAATGAAAAATAAAACACAGAGTATTAACACCACTAATTGAAAAGTATATAAAACATACCAGATGGCGGATACATGGATATTGAATAACTGATTAAGGGCACGCAAATTACAACTAAACTAAGTGTTAATGGTAGGACATAGAAGACAGTAGAACATCAGATGATACAAGGATAACGAAAACAAGACTAATTTACTACTGGTACAAAGAAAGACGAAAAATAAATTCTTTTTGTCGGCAAAGTGATGGCTTCAGGGACGCTACAGCTTCCAAAACCTTCAGTTGAAACTCTATGAAGGATGGAAAACCGTCCGTCTTCATAGCTGTCAGCAGAATGCTCACCGAACAGCAAATGATGAGCAATGGCTGACTCAACCTTCTCTGGTCTATACGACTTAACCTGACCCACATGGTTATGTTGACTACCTTTAGACGGCTTAAAACCCCTTACAACGGCAGGAATATGTTGCGCTATCCTCCGTTCCAATCTTTGGGCAGCCCTACCTATGTATTGTTGCCCGCAGCCACACGTATACAAACAAAAAACATTATGTACCTGAGTGGCAGGTAGGGCATCCTTCTTGGAACTAGGAAGGATTTGTGAACTAGTGAACACAGCCACAAGCTCATAAGCTGGAAAATTAGAGGTGATGACGTTCCTAACTCTCTTAACTAAGCGCTCAGAGGCCAGACCAAGCCTATAAAAGATAGGGCAACGCGAAAAACTAAACATCGTTTCCTTAACTAAAAGGTTCTTCTTGGTAATGCTATCCACTATCGAGCGAAGGTAATCATTTTGATGGAATATATCAGAGAGTTTGCGCAATTCACTCTGACGTTTATCTGGTTTATCTAACCATAATTGTCTGCCAACCTAACCTTCTGTTTGGATCGTGTTCCTATCACTAACCTTCAAGCTAAATGCCTCCCAATGAGTAAAACATTCTTCCTTTTCCATACCATAATATACCATATCATATACTTATGCATTATAACATAATTTGAGTAGAATATAACATAAACATACAAATATTGGCTTAGCATTATCACATAGCACTTCACTTCACTTAAAGCCGAAAATAGTACCTTACAAATAATGCCTTGATAATATTACCGGTACAATGTTTGCTCACTGTCAAGCATGATAACTATTTACATCATTGAAGTAATTGGCGACTTGACTTGAGAGTCCTTCAGATGTCAATACACACCTTGCCATCTTCATTTTTATCAACTCCTGAATGAAGATAGTTACAACTCTCACTTACGTCGTTTATAAATTATCTCCTACTAGTGGCTACTCAGAGTTGTGTGAGCCTTTTCTTCATTTCTTCACTTTTTTTGAGCTAATGATCAACAAGTCTTCTATACACCCTCTACTCAAAACGATTCCACAAAAAACAAGTGTCATGTCATTCTTTGATTCTTATTCTAGAGTTATGCATCGATTACTTTGCAAAGATACCACTTTTCTGGTGGTTTTCTGCAGCTCAAATCAGTTTTGATCTAGCTAACCATTTGATGGTGAATATCCCCGTGCTCACCCCATTTGATTTAGCTGGTTCCACTATTGTCACTGCTGACGGTATGGGTTGGCAGCATGACTTCCATAGGTCATTGATGATGGTGGTGAACCCACTGTGGCCATCAATTCCCAAACATCGTTCATTGCAGAACAATATCATTCTATTGGTGCACAAGAAGCTCCTACCTGGGTATGGGCCACCAAAAATACATGTTTTCCAAGAACAAGCATTCAAATGTTTTGAAGATATGGTCATCTTGTACGACTTCTGGACTACAATTTCATTATCAAGTATTAAATGGTTGAAGAAACACTATCAACGGGGTTTCCATCTCTGCATGTCAACATTGTAGAAATATGCATCCTTTTCAAACTGCTTGGATGTCTAGAGGGAGTACACTGCTCCTAATCTACTCTTGAGACTCAGCTTTGCAGCACGATCAATCACTTCATTAAGTGGCTAGAAAATTTTGATTATATTTTTGCATGCAGAAATGTACAGGGTTAGGCCTCTAAAGATATTAATGAACAGTTTTGTTTTCTGGCCTTCAAAAGCTTGGAAGATTATCAAGGTCATCTTACCAGTGGGTAACTCCACATTTTAACAAGATGACTATTTAGCAAAGTCTTGAATATCTCATTGGTTCCTCTTCTTAATCAGTTTGGTGGTAAAAAGTGGGCACATTTACTGAAATTTTCATACTTAGAGAAATTGCCACTTGATTGTAGCTTACAACTATGGAATCAATACATTTTATTGGCCAGTTGGGGGAGGGATACTGATTTTAATTACAATGACTACCAACAAAAATAACATATTTAAACATATCTTCTGTAAGGAATCACTACCCTCCACCTTTCCCAAACTACAAGCAGGAGGAATGTTGCATTGGTACCTCCATCTTGAGAAAATGTAAAAAGAAATCCACATGAATGTTTGTATCACGCAGGCCCTCTTGGTGGGTATTGAATTTGGTTAGGCAACATACTTTGCAAGTGTTTACGGTTCATTAATGTTATTAAAAAGGAGTTGTTTTGCATAAAAGGATTCAGCTAAAATTTGAAAAATGAAAGAATTGAACTATATAATTGTTGGATTGCCTCCAATTTCACTTTTTGCACTGATTACTGAACACCAATGTTCATATGCTCCTCTAACATTTACTTCAGAAGGGTAAATCTGTCAGCTTTTGTTTCCAGGAACTTTCCACGATCACCATAACTTTCCTATTATTTGAAAATGTTTACCTGTAGAAAAATTATTTTTAACTGACCTTCTTATCTAAGCTTGATGCATATATCTTAGCCTAGGTCCTGGGCAAACAAAAAGGGTAGGTCCACACCAAACATTTAATCCTAGAATTTTGCTTTACAGTAGATGCTTTGCAACTTCAAACATATTTAAAAAAGAGAACTGTTCCAGGAGAAAAGTACCCAGCATATTAAGGATTTCCTTGGCACTGATGGACTAACATGCAAACATTGTAGATTAACCTCATTATACTGCCAATTAGCTCTGCCTAGACAATAAATAATGCTTGTGGATGTTCCGCCCAATTCTTCATAAATTCAGAAAGTGAATTCCCGCTCATTATACACATAGGTTATCGTATCAGATTCCACTTCTTGTGATTAAATGTTGCTAACTTGATTACTTATTTCTGGTTGTTGTCTGGGAGAGGGTGGGATGAAACTTGATGCCAAATATTGAAGTACTCCATGCACCTCTCAAGTTCATTGATATCATTGAGCCCAGTGTCACGAAGAAGTGTGTCAACATATGTACATATTGGCCGCCCTCTTTTCGTTTTTCCATGCTTAGGGATCCAGGTAATTAGTTGATGCACTGGGGACCCTTTGTCCCTGTATGCATGCCCGCCAGTTTCAACTGGTTCTTTTGTATAGTTCTTGACAGTCTTTCCATATTGCCATAGAGCTCCTTGTTTGTTATTTTCTCCCTCTATGTGACATTGAACACCTGTCTCAGCATTCTTGTGTACGTTCTATCCAGCCTCTTTCTTTGGACTCAGTAAGTGGCCATGTTGAACTGCCATAAAGAAGGATAGACTCCACAGTTGCTCTAAACAATTGCAGCTTTAGTTTTTTCACAAAGTTATGCAGATATTACCCGTTTTGTTCAGGGCTTGCCATACCAATGATTTCCTAGAGTTTATGTCTCTTTCCTTTGAATCTACCCAACTACTGAGGTATTTGAAATCCTGTTCCCTTGTAGCCTCCAAAATAGCTTGCTTGATAAGTTTCCATCCACGGTTTCTAACTCCTTAGGTGCAACATTGTGAAACATAGCTTTAGTTTCCTTGTGTTTAAACAAAGACCGACTTAGCCACACTCTACTTCTACATCGTGCAGTAACTGCCTGGCTTGCTGGATATTATTGCTAAGCAGGGCAATGTAATCAGCAAAGTCCAAATCTGTAACTGAGATGGGTGGTACTCTTCGATTTTGTCGCTGCTTGATGGTTAGTCAAAGTACTTCCTCTTGTCCTTCTGTAGCTTTTCTCATGGCATAGTCAAGTACAATTACAAAGAAGTAGGGTGCAAGGGTACCACCTTGCATGACTCTGGCTAGGATATCAAAGTACTCGGTATCTCCATCGGGAGAAACTACCTTGGCTTTCAGATCTTTGTATATTGACATGATTACTTGAACTAGTCTTTTGGGGATATTATACGCAGCTAAAATTTTAAATATTACTTGATGGTTTATGCAGTCAAACACCTTGCTAAAATCCACAAAGACCATGACTGATGGAAGATTGTTTCTTTTGACTCCTTCTCTAATGCGCCTGAGAGCATGTACTTGTGTGATAGTTGATCTTCCAAGTCGGAAACAACTCTGATTGTAACGGAGGTGTGGGTCTATCTTTGGACATATCTGATTCAGTATCATCCTATTCATGAGTTTAGTTACAATTGAGGTAAGACTAAGTCCTGGTAGTTGCTCAAATCTTCCAACTTGGGTATGGTAGTAATGCTTAGTGTTGAATGCTTGTCTGGCTTTTGGTGTTCCATCAAGATCTTGTTTGCAAAACAGAGGATGATTTTGTCTGTCACATCTTTCCAGAAATTTAGGCATGATCTCATCCTCTCCTGGAGCTTTTCCTTCTTTTGCTTGCTTTTTTGGTACTTCATACTCCAACTTTGTAAATCCTGTGGACATTATTTCAAGGTCTCTCAATACAGTTCGAATTTCAATGTCTTCCAGTGAGTCGGTTGAAGGTGTACCCAGTAATTTCTTGAAGTGCGTACACCATTGCCTCCTGCTCTCCTCTGGTGATTTTCCTATCAGCTTTCCAGGTGGAGATATTTTCCAATTGGCAACAGCATTCACTATCTTTCAAGCATTGCTTGAGTCATTTCCATGAAAAGCATTTTCTGTACTTGATTATTTGCTCTCTCAGATGCTCCTCATCGAGATCTTTATAAATACTTTGCAGGTTGGACTTAGCTTCCTGTAGCCATTTCCTAACTTCTTTTGTTTTCCACAATATCCTTTACTCTGGATGAGTATTTACTTTCTTGCTTGGATGACTATTTTATTATTGCTGTATCTTACCTGTTTACTCTTCCTCATGATAGGCAGAGTTACTGATGGAGCATGATTATTCGTTGTAACCAAAGCAGCATACTGTTCTGTTGCCCATGCAATTTCATCATACAACAACTCAAATTTGTTTTTCAGCATAATGGTGTACTGCTACTGCAGCCTTTGATTATGTCTTAGCAACCTTCAGTCATAGCAAGGTTGTTTTGATTGAGCATTAGTTGCCCTTACAGAAAGCTTGCCTTCCATGGTGACAACTCTACAATCCTATCCAAGTGATGCAAAGCTTGAGTAAGCTTCAGATTTTTCACACTATTTATCCACTTGGAGTTGACCAGAATGTAGTCAAGCAGGTGATGATCATCTTTAGAGCCTTCAAACGTCCACCTTTTCCACTTTTTCCCTGGCCTTTTATGTTGACAGTACATAGTGACTTCTCATGTGTTAATCCCAACAACATTTGGCTGCTCCTTTTTGTTTTCTGATTATATTTCACATGTGTTGCATCTATTTTTGCATTTATGTCCCAAAATATGGCCATGAAATAACGAGGTGGTGTGTCATCAGTGGCTCTCCTCAGATGTTCACAAAATTCTTCAACTTCTAAATTGTTTGTTTTCATGTTGATTGGTGAGTAGGCAACTATAATTGTTGTTTCCGGCTTACCAGAGAATGTTGTGGTCACAACACGTGGTGGTATAGCCTCTATTTTGAAGAGAGCACTTTCTGCTTTCTTGCTGAGCAATATACCAACACCTACTGTTGCTGCTAATTGGGTATTCCTCCATGCTGTTGATGGTATTAAAAGGTAGCCATTTTTGTTGGCAAATGTGATTTCTTCCTTACTCACTCTTTTATGTTCTTGCACTCCAATAATCTCTATGCCACTTGCTGACATACAGACATGAATTCCTTGAAGTGCCACTCCTCACATAGAGTTCTGGCATTGAAAGTTGACATTTTTATTGATTTTTTTGGTTTTAGTAAAGCCTGTACTCTCTGTGGATCATCCAACTTTCCACTCTGAGCATGGTTTAAGGAAAAGTCATCATCATTAATCCTGTTTTGTGAGATGGTGTTTCCACAGGTTTCTACTGCTGGTGCTCCACAACTGACTTTCCATGGAGGTTCTAGCTCATTAACTGAATGCCTTTGAGAGATCAGCTTAGTTTCTTTCAAGGTGGCAGAAAAGGTTAACTGCTGAAAATATATCTTACGTAAGTCACTCAAACAGGCCCAAGGCAAAAGGGAGCAAGAGAGCTAACCCACCCAAGCCACAAGGGTAATTAATAGATGTTCCAGCAGCCACAAGGGCTCCACTCCAGATTTGTGTAGGGTTTACTTCTTAGCCTTTCCTCCTCTCAAATGTATCCACAAGGCAGTGGAGCCATAATAAAGGCATGATGGATTCTAATTATCATGTTCTGGTAACAGATAACGTATTTTCTCAATTATTTTATTAATTTATATCCATAAATAACACTTATTTTCTAATGATATTTTTTCATGTACATACTTCCATGGGAAATAACTAGAAGTTGCACAAATTATTCAATAATAAGGAAATCTTTTAGCCAGGAGCAGACACTTGGTAGATTATTAAAAGGGGGATACAAAGATACAAAGACAAATTTAAAGCTGTTAAAGGAAGGTGAGATCATTGTATTCTTTGATTGAAGATGGATGTGAAATTGCTTTGATGTATAATAAGCAATAAATTTACTCTTAAGAAATTGGTAGTCTTAACTAAAGACTTTTCTAAACTTTTAGTTCATTGCAAACCTTTTCATCTGACAATGTGGCATGAGTACCGCTTCAACAGAATATGGACAAAGACAAAACTAAACTGAAATTGTTTGCCCTCATTCAGTCTGTATTTGTATTTTTCCTTACTAATCCATATTCATGACTTGAAAATGAGTTTCTTGATTTCCAACAGATTTATACTATTACATTCAGATTCCTAGAATTGATTGGAATTTCCAGATTTGGGGGCTTCTGAAAAGGATTTCTGGATTTCAGCACAGAATTTTGGAAGTCTCTACAAGATTTCTAAAGGTGGTTTACCATTTCAGTGCAATGTCCAAAAAATCCAAACATAAAACATAATAAAAGGTGATTACTGAGTCACACTTAAGAAGGTTGCAATACCTCATCAGATCCAAATGTGTAAAAATATCGAGTGTTTGGAAGCAAGTTGTCCAGCACAACATCATGTAGTAGTCCTGGATCCTTGAAACTCAGCCCTGTAGCTGGCAGTCCACACATATCTTCAGCTTTGTATGTTCTGCTTGTTCCAACTGCACGGAGTATAAGGGCATGCTTTGTCAATCCATACATCACGTGGGGATGGGTAACTATGATAAAAAAAATGCAACAGCTAACAACATTGAGACAAACTTTTAAAAAAGTGTGTGTCCAACTCACACTTCACATAATCCTTGCATCTTTTCCCGATGCAGTGGAGCAGTCTTTTGCTGTCAACTGACAACTTATGCTGTCAACTGACAACTTTTGCAAGATAATCCTTGAAAAAAACATACATGGTTAAAGATAAAATGTATTTTCTTCCCTAAGTACTTTTGTCTCATATCATTGTGACATTATCAAAGGTAAAACATTTCAAACATTTACACGTTTTAATAAACACACAAACAATTTAAAGCTCTTCAATAACTCTTTTATTCTAATTGTGTGCTCATTTTTACCCTATGCGACTGTGAGGTGGTTGAGTAACACTTGTACTGCAAGCCAGCAAGTTACTTGAACCTTCACTACAATTGTAAAGGAGAGTGTTGAAATAGTTAAAATTACTTTGTTGCAACTGATTAATCCTTAACATGAATCATTAGAGACACTGAGCATGACAGCAGTAAAACAAAAGCCTATGGTGTATAGTTGTCAACAAATGTGTGGATACTTGCCTTATCATTGATACCACACTATCTTAAATGTAAAATAAGTGAATTTTTACTCACCTTCTTGAGTAATGGAACATTCCGTAATTGTTTTAGCATCAAATATAAATGGCAGTCTTAGTCTGGTATTATTAGTTGTCTGAATGAGGTAACACAAATCAGACAAAGACAGCATCATTACCTGATCTGCTGGTTTGTTTGGAAGTCACTTGTAGAGTTCAGCATGGTTATAATCTAGTCATCACCATCAAGATACTGTGATCCTTTTTCTATTTAATAATTACCTGCTGGAATGTTGGAGACAGCTAACAGCAACTTACATCATGGCTTCCTGTCATGCCTTGCCATACTAATGCCTTACACAATTGTACCTTTCACCCAGTGGTGGCTCATCCACAGGGACTAGGAGGGCTCAGCCCCCTTAATATCTTTAAGAATCATCATCATCATTCGCTTCCTCTGCCTACGGCAGATTGCACACCAACATGTGAGATTTGTCTCCATAGTTTCCGATCTTTCACGGCAGCATTCAGTGTTTCGAGGTTGAGGTTCATCCACTCATACACATTATCGCGCCATCTTTTTGGCTGCCGGCCTCTGCTTCTCTTCCCAATCACCATTCCTTCTAGGCAGATCTTGCTCACTCCTCGAGTTGCTCTTTTGGTGTGGCCGTAGAGCTTTAGTACCTTGCTTTTTATTGTAGATATAATTGGAGTAAGTTTGGTGATTTTTAACAATTCCATCGCAATTAGAACCCTTCTATAATGGCTCTAAGTATGAAGTATTAAGAAAGTCCCTTAGCTATGGGCTGTCTTTTTCAGGAGCATTGGGATCGTTAATTACTATCTTGAATCTTCACTAAATCAAACAGACTCCTTTAAATCGACTTCAGTTTTCCTGACCGAGGAAATCTGTGCCGTCACATCTTCAGTGCTCATTATATTTTCGTGTGTCATACACGTGAGAAGGACTTCTCGTGGGCTCACCAAACAAAACAGTTCTATATCAGAAAGTTTGAAGTCAGGGTCGCAATCTGAGGGCAAAAGGATGGGTAAGAACATCAAAGGAGTCATACTCGTAGGAGGACCACAAAAAGGTAAAGATATTTGATATATTTAGTGGTTTGACCATCAAGTGTGTCAAGAACTGTTTAGTTGCGGTTGGTATTAGGCTGGATTGTTACAGTTTCTGCGTGGAGATCTCGAGAATACGTGGCAGTCCACTGGGTCTACTGTTACTAAGCAATACAGTTTCCGTAGATGGATTCTCGACGTGTCCAGTATTTATTAATTACCCGGTTTATTGGTTGTGATGTTTATCAATGATCGTTTTAACGATGGACTTGCACCTTATTAGGGGTCCTTCAAGTCAGAAAAGCTACCGTACTGTATACCCTGTACCATGCATGCATAGTACCGGTATAGTATACTAGTATATTATATATTAG
Source organism: Carybdea cf. marsupialis auct. non (Linnaeus, 1758) (assembly GCA_010016065.2). NCBI lineage: Eukaryota > Metazoa > Cnidaria > Cubozoa > Carybdeida > Carybdeidae > Carybdea > Carybdea cf. marsupialis auct. non (Linnaeus, 1758). Next base: position 13,001 of record JAAAKL020009139.1, read on the forward strand.
TATACTATATCAGCAGCTATGCAAAGTACCGTAAGTCAATATTCTTGCCCTCATTTAGTTCTAGAACTACGTAATGTTACTCAATTAGGTCAAAGTTTGCCATGACATGCATCCATTATTGCAAGTTGATTTAATAACAATATTGTCCTTTTTGACTAGGAACAAGATTTCGTCCATTATCACTAGACGTGCCCAAGCCTCTTTTTCCAGTTGCTGGCGTTCCAATTATACAACACCAAATTGAAGCATTAAAAAAGGTAAGTTAAAAGGTATAAGAAGTGATGAAAAAGGAACTTTAAATAATAGTAGGTGTTGATTTCCTGTTTGATGGATATGGTTCGAAAAAATCAGAAAATGTCAGAAAAATAATGAATGTGCCACCACATGGATTTATTGATTCATACCCAGTACCTACACATTCATGCCATGTTGCTTCACCCATCGTGTTAGTGATGTGGATAATACCATACTCTATCTGCCTAATCACTGCATCAGCTCTCAAACCTCTGATAGTGGATTCTGTGTCTAGCTCGATTTAGTTTTGGATACTACCCTCCATAGCATGTAACTTGATCGTGGAAAGACAGCCACCCACTCCACCAGAGTTTCCAAATGCAATTGAATGCTGTAAAGTGTCATGGAAAGGGGAGGGTTGGAAGCAACGAGTTTTGACAATAGGCCTAGCTGCTGTGGTCTAGTGGACAAGTTCCTTTGCCTTCAGATCAAGAGGGTCAGGCTCAAATCACAGAGGGTCCATTTGTGATGCCAGGAAGGGTGTCCGGTTATAAAGTGCTATATGCTCCAGTAACAAGTTCCATGTACCTTGGCACCACTGTAGCTCCTGTAAAGGGAAGTGCATGGCATTAAAACTGATAAAACTGATAAAAAATATATACACTTACATTATTTTAGAGGGCTAAAAACATGTCATCATGAGGACTCCAGCCCAAGACTCACACATTTGCAGCATTTTGTTAAATTAATCAACACAGAAGTAGCTCTGTATTGCCAGTACTAAAAGATATGTTAAATGCAGACTCATAGGGCCTATCCAAGATGGCCAGTCTTAGGTACTAAGACATATAATTGTGTATGTTGATGTTGCTGGCTCGTGGAAATTGAATTCAGACAATTCTAAAAGATTCAGATAAAATTAGATGAGAGCAATTCCTGGATGTTATACAGTGTATCCCTTGCCCAATAGTTGAAAATTTGCATTTAATTTCTGTAGAAAATGTTTAAAGGTAATGAGATTTTATAGAACTGTTGTTTAATATAGCAAATTTTTACAGTATGAATCGTCCTCTTTTAGGTTGAAGGTTTGACAGAGATCATTCTGCTTGGATACTTTCAGTCAAATGAACAACTTTTGAGGTTTGTAGAAGGAGCCCAAAAGCAATTTGCTGTCCCAATCAGGTATGTGGATCTATTGCCATCATAGATCATAGACAATCAACAAAATGGTATATCTAGAATTTTAAAGACTGATTTGCAACATTATGTGGTACAAGTCAGTACTGTGTATCTTTTGATGTGCTTTTCCTGTTTTTGGATGGGCATGTTTAGGCATAATTGTATTGTTGCCAACCTCAAAACAGGATGTTTTTCTCCATATGGTTGATACTCTGAAGAGGATATGCTTCTTTGAGCTCAGTGGTATTTATGTTTGTACAACCCAGATGCTGTGATAGTGTCATTGACTGTTATTAAATACGAATCTATGGTTAAAAGACAAGTAGATTTGTGCTGTCATAGTAATTTTGCATGGTTTGTGATTGACTGGTGATAATAGTTTTGAGAGCCTTTTAGAGTTATATGCAGAGAGTTTAGTGTAGGCTTATTTAAGGCTTCATAGGGCTGTAGGCCACCTACAATTGGATTTAATTTGAATTATACTGGATAATGATTATAATAGGGTCAGTTGTGCTTATTTACAGACACTAGTTTATGATTTTATAGTATTTTATAGCAAGTCAATAGTATCATAACTATCTAGACTATGACATAGTATAGCAAAAGGTACATTTAATATAAGGAAGAGACAAGGTACCCCTTCTGCTGGACTGCATGATCCATTAGACCTTCTTTATGTTGGTCGTGATTGGTGTCTGGTAAAATGTCACCAACTAGACTTTTGGGTGTTTTGTATACTAAAGAAAAGGCTGCATAGAAAGAGTTACACAGAATGTCAGTCTTGAAAAAGGATGAAACCTTTTCTTTAAACTTTAGACTTTAAACCTACTGATTATATGGACTTTACTTCTCAAGAAAAATCTGGGAAAGGGTGCATAAGAACAGTGTTTTGTCCTATTAAAGACTTTATG
>JAAAKL020009140.1:0-15324 GCA_010016065.2 Carybdea cf. marsupialis auct. non (Linnaeus, 1758)
GTTACTATCACCGACAGTGAGGATCAATGTAGGCATATATATATATATGTATATATATATATATATATATATATATATATATATATAAACACATCCTACTGTTAAACATGCTGATAATAAGCATTCCAAACATCATGCCAAGTACATATGGGTATCATTTTAGGTCGAATGTCGTTAAGAAAAATGTACAATTGGATGGTTACCTCGTACTTCCACAAAATTGACTATGGCTTAGCATAGAGTTAAAATACATCAATAAACAATCTGTTTTTCAAATAAATTGATAGGGTCCTATCCTTTCCAAGAAATCTGCACTGTACTTCAAGGACACATTTGTGAATAAGTTTCACTTTTCACCTGATATTCTTGATTTTTCATTACTAAAAATTTGATAAAACCACGTCAAAAAACTCAATGTAATCTGTCCTATTTATCAGTAGCCCAGAATCCTACGTTTTATATTTCCTTTTCCTTATTTAAAAGACGAAATCGCCTTGTTAAAGATCGAATTTGCACTGTTAGGTACAAAGCTATATGTAGGTACAAGGCACGTATAATCGAGCGTACTCCTTCAAGAGTTGAAGATAGTCAGATGGAGGGATGACAGGTGGATAATTGCAGAGGTGAAAATCGAACGTGAAGACAACATTGCTGTAGATCTCCTTGTGCGTTATTGTTACTGCAATTGAGAGTGAAGTTCTGCGGAGACATTTTGATTGATTGATTGATTGATTGATTGATTGATAGCAATATCAATAAGGCATTGGATGCTGTTAGAAAGATTGAGCCTTTTACCAAATGTACCAGTACAAATGGGATCACTATACTGAAAACAAGGATGAATAGTGAATTTGTGTGATAAATGTTATTCCAGTGAGTGAGGCACTTCCTGGTGCCAAGGAACGAAGCAAATTTTATCGATATTTCATCATCGATTTCATAAGTATTTTACCAGATGCATCAGTCGAGATAGCATGGCAATGCTGCATAGAAGGATGAATAGTAGATTTACGAAAACACAAGGTACTCTAGTGAGTGTATCACTTCCTGGTACTAATATCCATTAGATAAGGGGTTAGCAACATTAATAACAAGTTGACAATAGTGCCTTCAGATATTTCAATGCTATCCATCATATTTGATAAATAAAAGCTCATTTACAATTTTCTTTCTGATGTTTACTGCAGTATATTTGTGACCGAAATGAACAATAAAAATGTATCATTTGACAAGCTATCATATTCTTTGCAAATATTTACAAATCCTAGTAGACGAAGGTAAGCCCGAAGAGAAGAAAGCGTAAAAACTCCGAAAAACGTCATATGTTAGTCATTTTTACTGCATTACTATCAAGCGATGAATATCGTTTCCCAGATTCGAAATAAAGTTAAGGACAGTCTTTATCAATTCTTCTAAGATGTTGGCACATTACAGGAGACTATTAACATTCAATTCACATCCATAACTTAAATTGCATGAATAAGAATGCCATCATCTTTGTCATGATAAGTCATGAGTCAGGAAAAGGGGAAATTTATCCTCTCCAAGTTTGAAAGTGAACTTTATTCATACTTTTTAATCTCACTGCTTCTGCCCAGCTCCAGCTCATTCATTTTTTGAAAAGAGAGAAACATATTGAGTTCCGTACGTTGCATTCATGATTTCATATAATTACCTCCACTCATGACAGATCATCACAAGGAAGCTGTTATAAAACATAATCAACTTCATAACACACTATTTATATTATTGAAAAACCTGCCAGCATCAAAACATTGGAGACATCAACATTGTGCAAAATGTACAATCAACTTTTAGTTTTATTGTCTATCCACAAAAACATATGGTCATCATTATAAAGAAAGACTTAAACCTAAGCCACTAAGACTGATGGTAGCATATGAAATCTCAATCTAATTAGTCTGCAGCCAACCAAATTTAAATAACAATAACATAACACATTGTGTCAATTTTGTTACTGCAAATGTGCACAATAAACACTAAATTTATAATCTGCACCATTAAGGAAATCAAATTATTGCATTCTTTTATATATTCTGTGTAATTTTGTGGTTTTTATTAACTGCTTGTGTAATATGATATTCCTTCCGCAGCAGGAGAAGCGATACCGTTAGTAGTTAATTTGCTTTTGCTAATGAATTTATTACATCTTTGTTGACATCTATGTCATTGCACATGTGAAGGTACGTACAAGAGATCATGTCTTGATGGCAAAGTTGTTTTGCATTAATTGATTTGTGGGCAAATTGTCATCTTGAATTTGTATATCGGAAGTGCTCTAAACTTCGATTTTACTGCCGACAGATTAATTGATCCATACGTCGAAGTACGGATATGTATAGAAAACTGATAAATCAGTTGATTGCCTCTAACCATTCGGCTTTGCAGTTTGAGTTAGGATGCAAAACATCCTAATCCTCTACAGTCATATTTCTATCAAACGTCACAATCAATTCCTTCGACGCTTCTATAGTCGTCGAGTGGTACAGACAGGTAAAGTTTCTACAATTACTAAGAGACTGACGTCTATGTCCATAGGTGGTGGATTGGCAATAACTTTTGCGACTAGAGATCATTAAGGATGCATCATCTCGCTCACCATCATCAATAGCTACAGCAACATGTTGCTGAAGCTTAGGTCATGGGTTGGAACCCGGGCGATGATATATATTTATATTTTTTCTAGTTTCTTTTTATTCTTTAATATTTGTCGAATAAGATAAAGACAACTCTAATCATATTCTATAAAACCATGGTATTCTAGAGCTATGCTTCTTTGTACGATTGTGGATTAAGTTAGAGATTGATTTTTTTTACTGTATCAATTGTGAAACAGTATGATGTCATAAGATGGAATATTCTTTGTGCGGTAATAGCCAAGTCAAATAAGAGATGGACAACCACTGGGTGGGGTGAAAAGCAAGAGTCAAATCTAAAAGATAGTATGAAGTCCTAGTTGTGTATATGACTGAAACTTTTAAGGCCTATGCGTTTTCCTACTAGTGATGTACCATTAAAAGCTATGATTGTCAACCAAGTTGACGAATTCCATTTATAATGGGGAACGCGTAAAATGCTAGAGCGTTAGAGATTACTTTCCTAGAATGATTTTTTAACCATAGATGTACGATTCTAGAATCAAATTACGGTTAGGGGTAGGATTTAGGGGTAGGCATAGGGCTTAGGGTACTAGAATCTAATCTCACAAAGGGATTTCTTTCACAAAGTGATTGACCTCCCAACAATCACTGTTTCAGGGTGATGTGGTACTTTTAAGACTACTAACACTATGACTGTCTCCTAGTTGGATAAATCAAGGACAATTATAATTTATGACGGAATGGTTTACTCGTTGATGTGCACCATCTTTGAACATGATAAGAATTCATTTATTTTAATTCATGTGTGTATCTGTAAGCAGGTATTTTTAAATAATAACGAATGACTTTAAGAAAGCAATTGATGGTGTGATCATATACTATAGCCTACACTTTATTAAAAGAATGCAATCCTAAATTACGTCCATAAGATCGTGTGAAGTGAAATTAAGCATGATTAATTCCATCATGTTATGTATCAATAAATTTCACCGACATAAATGCAATCATTATAATAGGTGCCATGAAACACACGTTATTTCATAGACCAATGACATAGCTGTGTCAGTTGCGATTAAACACGTTTCAGAGAGCCTTGTTTGAAAGCCACGTTGTTAGCGAAGAATTGGAAAATAGAAGCCGACCTAGTTAAAGTAATACATATTGGGTTAACAATATTGGCCGGTCGTCTACTGTTGATATTTTGGCCAGAATAATACAGCTTTTAGCCACAAAATAATCACAGAAATTTATCATGGAGGAACTGTAAATTTATACTAACAAACTCGGAGAAAATCAAAACACGTTCGATGAATAGTTGAGGTGTCTATGTGGCCACATTGGCTCATTCGGCAGGTGAGAAGAGAGGAGTACTTATAAAACGGTCTCTTTCATTAATGAAAATAATATGCAGATTATCTGAAAAGCAGGCACAATCCATGAAAATACACGAAATCTCAAATAAATAAAGCCTGCCATCATAAGAAAATTGGCAGTGGTTTTTAAGGCGTCTGCGGGTGATAAAGGAATTCGTAATTGCAAAGGCCCCTGATCGGATGTTAATTCACTTATAGTTTTACAAAAAGGTTGATATTTGTGATTGAGAATCTGAATAATCTTCAGCTAAAATTTTGGCTTCTTTGCTTGATTCTGATGTAATAACAGTCAACAATGTTGCCGTATACATATAAAGCTAGATCAGACTCTATCATAGACAACCTAAATATCCTAAAATACATTTTTTTTTTAATATCTATATTTGACGTTAATGCTAATTATAAGTATCAAAGGCAGTACATAAGTCCGTTCACACCCTCTCTACATTTCAACCGTTTTTCTTCTACGTCATATTTCTAAAAGCAGGTTCAAAGTCGTCACCATTGAGAATTTTTGGGGTACTGTTAAAGTTCGTTTGTCGAAATATATATGTTTACTGTAAATAAGAAAGAATGCATTTAATTTAACAGTCATGACAACATTTTGACCACCCTCAGACTCATAATATGTCATCAAAAAGTTTAAAATGCCTTATAATCTAAAGTACATGCCCGTGGTAAATAATTATATTGTTGATATTTTTTATGCTTTTAAACCACACCTTTAAAAATTATTTAGCATTTTAAATATATAAGCAATTATTCTTCTGCTCCGCTCCATAAAACATTTTCTTTTCAAGAGAAATTTAAGAATCACGTAAGAATATTTAAAGGGTCAGTTTTAAAGAATTTTTATATAATTCTTTTTTTTAAAAAAACAGTGTAAGTGGTTACTGCTTGCAGAAACTTCTTGTTGAGCAAGAACTGCCTACTGAGTTACCTCACGGTTTATCAAAGTCGACTGATTACAGGAATGATATATAGGCAACCACGACCTGTGCCTACCTGATGGTCTGCTAGAATTGATGTATGACCTTTGGCTTGTGCCATGGTTGATTATGAATGCCAGATGACAGGATGATAGCGTGAGGGGAATGTCGGCAACTGGCAAATTGTGGATTAAGGATAGGAAACGGTATATCTTTGCTTCCCAGTGAGAGCTATCTATCTGTTGTCAATACAAGCATGAAATTAAAACCATAAACCGCTGACAGTTTAATCTTGAAAGTAGGAAAACGGATCAGTTTTAAGATTGACCAAACATTGCATTTTGTAGTACGAAATTGGCCAAGTCAAAAATTGATTTCTGATTTAGCTACCATTTTCTGCTTATCAGTGTTCGTTAAGGGATGTTTTGCTTGTTCGTAACTCATCTAAATGACAAATTTTTTCTCGCATCCTTTTTCAAAATATCAAACAGTTGTAGCACAGCCTGTCAAAGATAATAAATACTTACTCTAAATTAAACATCTTAATAAACAAGCCATTATGTTTATATAGCAGGCATTTGCAAAACTGAAAACAGAGTAAGGCGGCACAAATAGCCAGATTCTTCTCAAACTAACCAAGCAAGGCTATTGGTTCTATTAAAGAGTTAAGTCACTGATTTTCAGAGCATCCTCTCATCCCATAGGAATCGATTTCTCACATCCAGTTAAGAACATTTGCATTAAACACAGTTGTAGTGTGAATTAAGAATATAGCTTATATGATAGTCGTCAGATAGAAGGGGAACATTAAGATAGCAGGATTTGCACTCTCACAAGCATGACACTTTGTACAAACCATCAAAGGATCTTAGTGAAACTCAATCCTAATTTCTCTGAGCGTTGGTACGTAAATCAGGCACGTAGTCAAGTGGGTATGTAGAAGGGCATGCCCCAGCACGCTTACAAATTTACATTAGTCACCAAAAATACCCTAAAAATTATGTTGGGTGCCCTCCAAATTGATCGTCCTGGCTACCATTTTGATTTATAGTACCGCGTCGGCATGGACAGATATTTTTACTTGTAGCTTTTCAATTAATGAAAACCTGCTTTAGATACTTGATGGCGTCAGAAATTTGACTCGAAAGCATTTCATTTGATCAAAAGTTTATTCAGTGGTTTAAATCTGCTGCTTAGAAAGAATGATTAGGAAGAAAAAGTCTCATTTATAAACTCCGATATTTTGGGGCCTCGGAGTCTCTTAAATGCTCCCTTCAATTTTTCTAGTGAGAAAGCGGCAATGACCATATTTAGTGATGAGGTAGTTAATTCTTACTGCAGATATTACACAATAACCTACTACGGTCTGAAAATTGAAGTCCGAAAGGAATTAGCAAGGCTGCTGCCTAGATGATGTCCACAAATTTAAATCTAATAAGGTGAGGCAAAGCTAGAAGCGCTAGACACATTCAGAACTATTGAACCCATTTTAATATGCTGTCGTTTTTGTGTTTTCAAAACTGAGGATATAGTCCTATTCTCAACAGATAAAAAATCAGCCCAATAATCTGAGCTTCTTCCTAATTATTTATGACTAAACATTTTAAAATTTACATAAATGAAAATTTTCCTGAATTACTGGGAACTCACCTTGCCCTACTCATTGACAGGGCCTATGTACGTGCCTTCTCATGTGCAATTTTTCAATTTGAATTTGATATCCTCTATATTGTAGTCGTTTGGGTCACTAGAATAGCCCTCTCTTATGAAAAAATGACGTGAAAGAAATTTTAAGCTTTCTTATCAGTCGATTGTTTTGGTGAATTTTGTCAATCATTTTTTATTATTTGCAATACTCAGATTCTAGCAATGAATATTGACGGTTATATTCCATTACAGTTCTTCAATTTAAGTTATGATAATCGACCAGTGTGATGACATTATTGTGTTGTAGAATCTAGGTTTGAAATCCTGTGCATGAATCATAATATCTTGGTATGCAATCCTTTAAGGAGATTAAGTGTTCTTGATTAAAGTTGTAGAAACAGAACTTAACTAAAATCCCTTAAATTGTAAATGAACAGATCTGTAAAAATATTTAAACTCGATATTATATTGCACAGAATGTTGCTTTACTATGATACTTCTTAAAGCATTAACACCATATGTAGCTAGAAGGGTAACGTTTTTATAATAATTTTAACTTAAATGTTTCATAGAATTAAGCAACAAAGGGCACGGCTTCATTTGGGTTTTCAGAGTCATTCACTCCCCTCATTTGATACATTACTTCACGTATACTTTATACAGCCTTTAAGCATAACGAGACAGGTTGTTCATCAATCTAAAGAAGGTAGTCTGGTATGGAAACACGTAAAAACTAGAAAGTTAGAGATGTACATTCCTGGAATAGTTAGAGATGCACTTTCCTAGAAGGATTTTATAACCATAGGTGTGCTGTTCTAGAATCAAATTGGGGTGAGGGTTAGGGTTTGGGTTTAGGGTTTAGGGTACTAGTATCTACTCTCACAAAGAGATTCTAGGAAAGTACATCTTGGCAAGGAGATTTCTATAATAGTATAACTTGGCAATTCTAGGTTAGTATGTACCCTAAAATTCTAGGATATTATTACGACCGGTCTTGGAAATTTGAAATTCGGAAACGCAAGTGCTCTCACTGCATTGTGAAGTCAGTGACAATAATACCATGTTTTTTAGTAATTGAGAATTTTGTACACTCTACTTTCACATTTCGGTCATTAACCATGTTATTTTCTTTGGGCTCTGCAGTACTCATCCCTCCTTCCTTCGACGACTACTCCAAGTTCAGAAAAGCTGTCTTCCGTTTTGTCAACCACTTCAAGTTTGATCTGGTCATAGCATTTGTTATTGCACTGAATGTGGTATTTATGGCCATTGAATATTATCAGATGCCAAGGGTAAGTGTGTTCATTTTAACTTATACAACAGCATATATCATCTGTTGTGCTATCTTGCTGTTTGTTAGATGTGACAAACATTGATAACTTATATAAAAGGAACTCTTTCCATAATATAAGAGTAAAACACGAAATCTTTCTTCGTACATCATCTGGGCATGAGAGATTTACTTTTACGATAGACAGAAGTAGGAAGATTAAAAATGTGAGCAGCATTACTATTGCTAACCATTTATTCCTTGTTGATACATCCTAAGATTTATTTAGATACAGCAGGTAAGATGAGAGATTGCAACAGATAAACTTAGTTATTCAATCAATACTTGGTATCTTGAGGTGTCACTTGTATTTACCAAATGTAGCCAATTTTGTGTTCATGATGGTATGGTGCACAACATCGCTGTATATAGCGCTCTAGCAACTATTCCTCATGCAATCTCTAATTAATTTTGAAAAGTCATGTAGAGAGTACTTGATAATAGAGGCATATGAATTCTGAGCATGGTCCAGGCTTTTCAATGCGATGCTGACAATTCAATTTAGCAGTTCTTGTTACCAAAAAATTTCTTTAATTTATGCCCTTGATGTCAAAGTGTAGGTAACATTTAAGCTAATCCTGCGTAGTTATCGGGATATATATATTGCCAAGCCCCATACGTGATCGTCTATTGCAACATTAGTTTATTCGAAGTACAAAACTACAAATACACAAAAAATTACATCATGCATCAGTTTGAAATTAAAAAATTTCATTTCATAACTGCAAATAATTTCTTTCATCTATTATTATTTGATGCTGTTCCTTCTACAAATATCATGAGCATAGCTATAAATTCATAATGATCTTTATTTGTTGTAATTTGATCCCTACTCCAGGAATTGGTGCTATTTCTCCAAATCTCCAACTATATCTTTACCGTCATATTTATCGTGGAGGCTGTCCTAAAGATCTTTGCGCTTGGGTTTCGTACATTCTTTTCCGAAAGGTGAGTCCTCACTTCCTAACCAATAAATTATCATTACCATCTGTGATAGAGTTTCCAACTAATACTTGATACAAACACACCTTGTTCCCTCCGAAAATCCTAACAAGGAAAAGATCATTACTTTGTATAGCACAGATTGTGGGCAGGTATATGGTCATGGGGGAAGTTTCGTATACAGTATACAGTAACACATCTAGTTCAGAATCATTCTTCGGCGGTTTTCTATTCATACATACATTACCCTGGCGGTGGGAACTCCAAGACAACCTGAGTTGCTGAATTTCCAAATGCTGCCTCATACGGCGCTGATACAGGTTCACCCACATTGCAAACCGCTAGTAATGTGTGGTTCAAACCTTGCCTAAGGGTACTGCTGAATGGCCTGGACGAGATTCGAACCCACGACCCTTCTATCTTGAGTCCGAAGCTCTATCCTTTAGGCCAAGCGTCCACATAGCAAGCAAAAGGTTGAATCTACGGTCAGTTATCAATCTGAAGACTCCTACTGCAAACACATCAGCAAAATAGGTACCTGGCTTTAGCTAGAAAAGGATAAGGGCAGTAGTGAAAGGAACTATGCACCCTATATCACTATGCCGTTACATGTTCTGTACAACATCGCATCTCCGACGTTAGGTAGCAGAGTACGGAAGAATTCCTCGTTTCAATTTTGTCACCTCATAACTCTTTTTTCTTAAATTTAGAGAGATTACGTTTGCCATTTTTAAAATGTTGATACTTTTGTCTTGATGAGTTATTGATTGCAAACATGATGTTACTTCCGTCCCCCATTGATTAGCAACGGAGTTTAAATTTGTTACACAACAGTATGCTGAGTGCAGACTTCATTAAGAACTTTATCTCTATCGAGTTGCCATAAATCAACAATTTTTATGCTTGTTTTGCGTTAAGAAGAACTGTTTACACGGATCAGTCTTACGATGATAAAATTATGGGCTTAAATCGTTGCATTGAGCTGTCGCACCCAAAACAACAAGATTTAGATATAGTCTAGCGCTACTAATGATTCTGAGAAACATTCAGGCATTGGTTCTGTAATTAAACAGGTGTTTGTCTACATTTAAGCAATCGGGCTCCATGCTAAAAGCTCATGTTTTTATTGTTTCCCTCTGTTAGACATATTGTCTGTATAAAATTATACATATTATTGTCTTACAAAAAAGCAGCGAATATCAATAAGTCGTTTCAATTAACTTGGTATTTTTCCATCGCCATAATGGCTCTTGCTTATGATTGTAATGGTGAAGCCAATAAAATAAAGTATTAATTTCCTTCCAGATGGAATCAGCTGGACGTTATCATAGTTGTGCTCTCTGTCGTTGGTATTGCACTCGAAGAACTGGATTCAAGTTTGCCAATAAACCCAACTATTATTAGAATCATGAGAGTGCTAAGGATTGCAAGAAGTAAGTGATCCACTGAAGATTGTTATTTCAGAAAAAATCTATAAGATTCTCTACCATACTCTTAGACAAGGTAGATGCCATGTTTTATTTCTACTACCATAGTCACGAAAGGTCTGACGCCAATTTTATTTCTGTTATTTCACTCTGAGCTTCGGTAGCTTCTAGAGCATGTAACAATAATATTTTAAAACTAAACTATTGTATTATTCTAAAGGGTCTGACACAGATATTAACGAGTTGTGATGGCGCCTTTTCTCTCCTAATTCTTGCTGAAAACACGAAAACAAAGGATTACTCTACGTAGCCACTCTAACAGGATGAAGTATTCCCCCATGCGCAGACTATACATGGAGACGAAATATCCTTGGTCAAAGTATATAAGGGGCATAAATTGTCTTAGGTTACTCTTCACCAGGGATACGTTCTAGCGTTAAGTATATCTTCTGAACAGTTCATACCCCCTCACACAGATATATGCAGTATTGATGAAAGCTTGTACAACAGGCAAATTTAAAAAGAATACAAAACACATGCAAGTGTCGCTGTTCTGTACATTTAAATACCCAAGAATGTATATGAACAATGTGCCATTTTCCAATTTCAAGTAAAACATGTTATACACTGATAACTACATTGACGTGTTGGGCTCTATTTCCAAAATATAATGCATTGTCTTTTGTGGTTTTCAATCAAAGCTGGCAGAATGCTACCTATTTCTGTGGCCCAAACACTCACCTGCATTGTCCCGTGAAATATCGTACATACGCCGTGGATATTTCCTGACTGCCTTTGTAAAAAGTCCAAAGTGTCCTACTTTGTTATCCATTTTGATATGCCAGAAACGTATATCAGACAGCAGTTTAGATATTGGTCGAAGACAATTAATTTTTGGCGCCTTGTTATAACATTGCAATCAAATCATGAGACTGAATCTACTCTGGTGCCAAGGTCAAAATATTTGGGACTTTACACTGCACTAGCATTATACTTTACCCCACCAAATCTTATTCCCTATGTTATGACATAAGCAACCATTCGGTATGTTCTAAGCTACGTTATTTTACACTTGGATATAGTTTGTCGCCGGTTTAGTCTGTCCTGCTATGCCGCCACTCCATCCTTCTTGTTTCGATTCTCAGCCATCATCATAGATAGAGAGGTTTCTGGCCAATGCTGATTGACGTCTTTATTTACAGTTGAAATGGTTCTAATGCTGAAGACTGCAATAGAAAGTCCAAATTTAGAAATTCCTGTACTTTGGTTTCAATATTTTAAGATTGAGATGTTGAGCGAGCTCCTCAGCAATGTGGTTCCAATAGACCCAATTAAACAAGGGAAAAGATTCAAATCGTTACACGTATACCCGAAACCAGATCTAACTGAGTCCTCACCACTGAACACATTTATACGTGACAGATATCACAGTAGGCATAGGAGTTGCAACAGTATGGCTTTTATGAAGAAACCCCGTAACAATATACTAAACATTTCTATTCTTCATAATAATCATATTTCCCTAGCAGGCAGTATGATGGATTTTAAATTTTCGGTAGGTTTATCTTGCTTTTATTGACATTCCGTAAAACATCAGCTTAAAATCATTCTTTCTGCTTCAGTTCTAAAGATTCTCAAAGCTGCACAAGGAATTCAAAAGCTGCTTCATTGTGTTGCAGAGGCACTACCACAGGTGAGTTGCAGTTATAAACTGAGTCATATAAACTGTTGCAGTCATGATGGTAACGACTCGATTTATGTTACCTGTTATATTGATGCATAGTCAGCGTCATGGAATATTAATGAGCATACTTCTTGCAATAAATGAGCCAAGGTGCCCTTCTAACATCATCAATATGTAAAGAGTGCTCAACATAGAATGAGTGACAAAAGAAATCTTATACTCCCGGGCAGCTGCCTTACTGTTTTTCCTTGAAAAGCGCCAAGATCGTATCTACATCATCATCATCACTAAATGCATTTTTGTAAGAGGGGGCAATTGTCAACCTTAACGAACAGTAATCACCTATGCTAATAGTGTCTTCCCTAGGACTGCCAAGATCTTGAACTCTCTGACTTCAGACTACTTTCCACTTACTCATGACACTTTTAAATCTAATGACAATCGCCATCGTCTTGGAAATCTTTAATTTTTTGTCTTTAATTACATCTATTTTTCTGTGTACTTTTTATTTCTACTTCTTTCAAAGTAACCTTGAAGTGGCAACCCTGCCTTGATGTATTGAATGAAGGATTTTTTAAGAAACAAAAAACCCCTCATGTGTAGCCAAAAAATCTATATATAACATTTCATGGGATGAAAGAAAGAAGAAACGATGATAAACAAATATTTTGGTTCTAATAGCGAAAACAAAGAATATTGTGATACAAAGTGGTGAAAACACTTTTGGGTGTTTGTAAGGTAAACGTTTATGTTATCTGTGTGATGGGGGAATTCATTCTGTGCAAGTTATGACAGGCAGAATTTGTGGTTTTTAATATCCCGCTTCTAGTATTAGCCGAACGCACCCTCTAGCACCTATGAGAGAAGAGCATGTAGCAACTATGAGTTACAACTTCAAAAATATATAGTTAAGTTCCTTTCCCACTTCATTATGTTTAGAACCTTTTAAAGGCTTAATAGCCACCAGCTGATATAATAATGTCAGTCTGCAACAAGAGAAAAATGTTGTAACTGCGTAAACCGCAAGTCAATTTAGTAATTCGTAAATAAACACTCTCGGCTGTTTAAAAGTATTTCACCTCGATCGAATTACAGTGATTGATAAAAGTCTATAGTATTTTAAAAGGATTAAACCATTAACAATGCTAATGTCGATATGAATCAAATCCTTTCATAACATCATCCTTTTAACAAGATTCTATTTTCATTCACGTCAACAAAATCTTTCAGACCGCCCTAAACAATAATTTGAGCACAGGCATCCATTTCAGCATGGTGGTAGGATTTTAGTTTTATAGTAAGAGGGATGAGAGGTGATTAACACCCGTTGGGACTAACCGCTAATGTATTTACACTTGCTTTCAACTCCACAAGACATCAAAATTATGTTGAACTTGTTATTTTGAAAGACAGGCTATCGTGCGTGGTCTACATCAGATAGGATGTTTACTTGAATCTTGATAAAGTCCGGTTCCAAGTACAGATATCTATCAAATTGGTGTTTTTGAGGTCACATACGTCAGATATAATACTGTCTTTGTAAACTTTTAGGGCTATTTTTAGGATTAGTTGGCTTGGTGTCAGTGTTGAAATAGGAACAATGTTTAGCCATTCGTACATTACACGAAACAAGGAAAAATTGGGCAGTAATTATATCTATTACTAACACAACCATGCACCCCACGAAGGAATAAAATTTAAAACTACTTTAAAACGACTGTAGAGAGGATTGATCAAAGTTTTTCATGTTTAAAGAGGATTTCCATGAATATGCAGTATGGCACCAATGACTCAGGCCTCGCTGTTGTGTACGTAAACATGTGTACTTATATAAAGATACCAGAAAGCTCCTAAGATAAGAATCTAATGCGAATTTGGTGTACTAAAGGAGTTCCCTTGCTATAGTAACGTGTGCAAATACAAGGAGTGATAACGATGTAGCGAAACTTGGACATAGAACATAATTTCTTCGATGTAAATTGATTATGGTCTAGGGTGACGTTCAAATTTCGTGAATACTGATCTCAAACAGAAAAACGTATTATTATGACAAAACATAATTTGAGTTCATGACGCAAAGCATGTAGTTAGCTCCTAAAATTTCAAGCAAGTTTTGAAAGAGGCCTTTCAAACAGAGAAGCTCTCCTTCTCCGGTTTATTTCTAAGAAATAGCGTATATTGATAGATTCTTTAAAACAGGGGTTATCAGGGATACAAAGAGCAAGAAAATACGCTATTATTTTTAACAGCTCGTTAAACATAAGCAAACTGCCACATTAGACAAACAGCTGGAAGAGACTAAAAGTTTTCGAGGGAAGATTTGTGGCAGTATTATATAATGAACTCCCTATTACTGAATGGTTTTGCATGCTGTTTCAGAAGTATAACTCACTGGTATCCTGTTCTATTTCATAAATAAAATGCAAAATGGGATGTTAAGGACGAGGGCTTTTGCTATCAATAATATTACAAATAGATATATCAGAATAAGCAGTTTATAGTTGTTGACTATTAGATACAAAAACAAGGATCCTCGTCAACAAGTCTTGACACAGGTTGTAGTGAATAGTTCCAGTCGGTACAAGATGTCAAGTTTTAAAATTTAAAATTACTTACTATTCATAAATTATGATTGGTCATAATTAATAATATGGTGTGACCCTTTTCTCTGGTAACCTCTTCTTTAGATCTTTTATCTCATGACTGTTCTGAAAACAGAGCAGATAGGCCAATTAACTAAAGGTACTCTGATTTGCTCTCTAGTCTCAAAGAGTACCAGAATACCACGAATCTGTATACCAGGTCACTGTTTGCCTCGTTAGAAGCTAACATGGCAGAGTGGCTTGGTTTGCAAGAGAGTTGCGTGGATCATATCACTAGTAGGTCAAAGCGAGGCATCATTTCGCAGCAGTGCAGATCAACCATCTTAATTTACTATCCGATGATTATTTAGCGTACACTATCAGGTATACCTGTATCCCAGCAACAAGATCATATTCCATGATTACCAATGTGACTTTTATGCAATCTTTGATTAGCTACACCCTTTATCAGTGCACTGTGCTATGGTCTCGAGTTTGAAAGTTAGATCCATGTAAGGTGCCATAAATCTAGCCTCACTCTCTTCTTTTTGTGCAACATTTATATTTGCTATGTATTCACCACCAAAATCTAACTCTTACAGAAAAAGCAATTATTATTTACATATTCCGGATGTAAATAATAAAATGATTAATTTCTTTCTTAATTTTTAGTTTACATTAAAGGTACCAAATATTATCTCACATAAGAATGTACAGATCTATGCATAGAAAATGTACATTTTGGGCTGCAAATATTGCTACTAACCCAGACCTACACTTATGTGGATC
>JAAAKL020009141.1:0-15323 GCA_010016065.2 Carybdea cf. marsupialis auct. non (Linnaeus, 1758)
GCTGTAATCACATGAGTAAACAGGCTAATTAGGCTGACGCAAAGCGGTAGGTCAGTCACACAAACGAGTCAACACCTTTGAGGTGACAGACTGAAGAATGTCAACAAGGAAAAGCTTTTTGACAAGGCTTCATTTTAAAACCACTCCCCTACATGTAAAATAAAAGTAACAACCAAACGCAATTAATCAAACGAGAGCAAAAACGAAATCATCTAAAATACAACAGTACATATTAAGAAACATACATACTCAACATGAACTAATAAACTGCGCTACAAATACTCTGAGACTTAGAACAACAACCAAATAAACTTCATCATTGATCATGTACAGACTTCAGCGGAAGTAATTCATGTCCTATAATTGCTCTAATCCAACGTGTTGATATAAATCAGAAGTAATGAAGATGGGCGTTGAGTAATGGTTTTCTTTAAATGATTTTTATAGTATTTTCAGGTACAGGTGTTGTAAGGAATACTTGTAAGGAATTCCAGAAGGTTTCCTTTCGCTCCAAGTGTTTCACTAATACTTTTAAGTGATGAAGTTATTGGCAGTGAGAAAGTGACAAGAGAAAATCAGAATCACAACAACAGTCATTTCATAAAAAGTTTTGAAGAAATACAAATCTAAAAAACCCTGAATTTAAAGATGTTAGTTATTTCTATTTCAATGTTATTTTTGAAACATTACAAAAACAATACCTTAATTCGCATCTTGCAAAACGTGTTTGAGATTTTTTTAAAGATTTTATAACTGAAAGAAGAATGAAGTACTATCCTTTCAAGTAACAATTAAGGAAAATGTAATAAAATGCTTTTTTGAAGAAAATAAACCCTAAAAAGGCACCTGTTATTGGGTTATTGTTATCCTAAAAGTTCCTTAGGGATGGTGCCTCAACATTAACAATCATAATTGCTCAGAATTCTATTTCAGAATTCCAGGATGATACCAAAAAAATATCACTCTGGTTATGCTCCTGTTATTCAACAGACCCCTAAATGATGCTTTTGACCACCGTACCCTCTTTCAAAATTAAATTGTATAGACTTTGACCGATCTGCCATACTTTGTTTCAGACCAGACCTAAACAATAGCAAATTTGGAAATTAATCTGGCAAAATTGCTCTCTTCCTAAGGCAAGTGTTTCTATGATGTTCCTCAAGGTTCTATCCTAGGCCAAGTTATTGCCAAAAGCAGTCGATTATAGCTTGCTCGTTTATGCGGATACCTCCTGCCTTTTCTGCGCAGACAAGGACCTATAAACTGTAAAAGACATGTAAGTGATGCTTGTGTAATTGGCTTATGGGTAATAAACTAAGCATAACCTTTAGAGAAGACAAGACAAAATCCATATTGCTTATAAAATGTAAGAGAGGAAATAGGCACAAAGTATTGGTGATCCGAAGAAAAATACATCAATAATAGAACGCAATTGTTTCTCATATCTTGGTTGCACCCTTAATGAAAGCATATCCGTTGAGTCAATGGCAGGGCGGTCAATGGACATAGACGTAATTGTTGAAACAATTGGTTACTTTATGCACATGCATTCTCGCAATACCTTAACACTCGACATTTCGACTAAGTTAGGCAGTTGAAGGCTGTTATCCAGTTGCGAGGATCGAAATCATTAACAAAGGTGCCTTGGGTTTTGATTAAACCAAAACTAGAGCTCATATCAATATTTAAAATCTTCAAAAAGTTCAAAAACAGTTGAAACCCTTTACAATTTTGAACACAAATTAAAAGATGAACTTGTAAAACATTATAACGAAGAAAAGAGTATCCGTATCAATACTATCAATTAATTCCCTACGCTATACACGTGTCTCCGAAAAGAAATTTCGACGTTTCCTTTATAACATTTTTATGTTGAATCGCTTTAGTATAGCTTAATAGTTAACAGCTCTATGAAGGGACCATTGTGGACAGTAGATAAATTTTAATATTTTCATTTAATCAGTAATCAAATGTAACTTGCTTTATCCAGCGTTTGGACAGGAAGATTCTATGAAATCTCCTCTTGCTTATTTTCGTTATGTTGATGGTGCGATTTCTTCATCCTACTCTTTATTCTACATAAGGCAAGGCACTACAAATCCTCTAAGCCGTGTAAAAACGCATAAAACGCAAATACGTGTCCCATCGCAACTTCAGTTTATCCCTATCTTGTCATTTGGAAAACTCGTGACGTGAAAACGTGTCACTCTTACAGGTGCTATTTGCAACTAGGTTTTACAATCCTTTTTTCTTTTTCTTCGAGAAACTTTTCTTCTCTCACTCAACACATTTGCTGTGACCAGTGTCTTACGCAAACGTTTATCAGAATGAATCTCCAACACCAGTACATTTTTTGTTTTGTTCCTAACAAGAGCAATTCTGATAAATTCTACATACTACAATCTTGCGTCATTTTCTTAATGGGTGTTACAAAAACTGAGAATCAAAGGAGGAAATATTTCACCTTCAGCTCCTTATTTGTTAGATCATATGTCAATCATATTTATTCATCTACGTACGTTTTCAACTTTCCATTATTATTTACCTTTTTCCTTATTTCTGAGATTTTACTGGGAGTAATGTAGCGAAATATTTAAGCAATCTAAATGTTTATAATTCTCCGCTTTGTTATATCGGCAAAATTTGTATGGTCACTATGGTTTAAGAGAAAAAACGGTGCATGTTTTGCTACAAGAATGGAACTTAGCATACTTACTCCATGGTAGATTTAATATAGTTTGGTAAAAGGTAAAGAAACCCAAGGTGTACAACACAATTCTCAAAAGTTCCTGTCAAAACACTAATTTTTCCAGTAGAAAGGCCAAAACAATATGATAGATTCTTAAGTGTCTGTGGCTAACTGTACCTTATTCAAATACGTTGTTCGTAATACAAAGACTGAAAGTTCTTGTTTAATGGACAAGAAACTTTTGATTGAAGCTTCCCGCTAGGCACTCTTCATGATCCTCCGTCAATATATAAAGATAAAATCTTGACACACACTTACACCCTTTACTGAGAATTGTCTCATTTAACATGAATTGATACAAGTAGAAATTACTTTCTTGTTTAGAATGTCGTAGTATCAACAAATACCAGGATCTTGTTTTCTTATTAGTAAAGTATTAATACCAATTTTTAAATATGTGATTAATATTGTTGAAAGTGCTTTCGTAATATCGAATCAAAAGGTAAGGTGCTCTTTCCTCCAATCATCGTTACCAGAAGACTTGATTATACGAAACATATATTGAGAATATGAGGCAACTATACGATCTTCTACGAAGATAGAAAATCCAACAAAGTGTTTGCTAGAGAGACGCTTCAACAATAGAAACTATTATCGACCAAAGCAATAGATGTTTTCTTGCACACTCTTTCTGTTTTATCTTGCACACTCTTCCTGTTTTATCTTGCACTCTCTCCCTGTTTTATCTTGCACACTCTTCCGGTATTTTCAAGTTGTATTGTTGTAAAGCACGAATGAGGAACATAAGAATTTGGAAGATAATCAATGTGATAGAGATGTAATTTCTGTGCCAAGCGTTGACGGCAGCAGAAACAAACCAGTTTGTGTTTGTAAATCGCATTGGAATATATTGCTCCTGAGAGCACAAGCAAATAATCAAGATTCATCAATCCCGTACTAAGACGATACAAACTAGATTATCTTGTAACTGGAAATAAAAAGAAAAAGAAGTAAGACCTCAAATCGTTGAAAATAGAAAAATCACGCAAGACACATGCCACATAAAAGAGGGTATCCATTCCTGCTGTTAATTCTTTTCCTGTCTCCGTTTAGCAGCAGGGAGGTTTTACATCCAAGTCTCTAAAATGCCATTTTTCAATCGTAACAACATGGGATGGGGTGTAGGGAAACGTGCATATTATATGAGTTCAAATTTGTTTCCAAAATCGTAATGTAGAAGAGTAAGAGTGACATTCATAGGTTTATCTTTTCTTGTAATGGTCATGAGAGGTTGAAACATCTTTTATATTTTGTCATGATAACTAGTCACCATATCTAGAGCATAAGGATGTCAATTAGGTACCTGGGGCTATTTTTCACTGGTTATACTTCCAAATTTTAACTTTTTAAGTAGCAAAATGAATATATGGAAAGATAGCTTTGATCATCTGTAGAAATTTATTTTTCCACCGATTGATTAAGACTCGTTCCTGCTGGTGTCAATGGCTCTTAACTGTACATAGCCAATTTGCTGAGCAAGTGTTTATTATAACATATTTTAAGACAATCCCTTGTAGGCGGGAAGGAATATTGGTGGAAGCGGTGGTGGCGATGTTTACATCAAATCCCATGTGCCACTTCCGACTCCGGATAGACACCGGTTTGTTTGGATAAGGGATAATGTCAGATTAAGTAAGAATTTTGTCGTTACCAAATAGCACAACAAATTATTGAATGCTGTGTATGTGAAATCGGATAGTAATACAGTGCTTCCTAACATTGAGAATAGTGAAATCGTTTTCGTAATTTATCTTGAGTTAGGGTTTATAATATGAAGGAGGCAATAGGTTTGTTTACAACTAAGATTTTAAAGGCTGTTAAGAGTACGGAGCAGGCAAAAAGGGAAAGAGATGAAACATTCTGTTATATAATTGCATGGTAAAAAGTTACGCCCTCTTTTGAATTGAGGAAAGTTTACATTCCCTGTTCATTTTAAATTCACCGTTATGAATGACAATCGTACACAAATAGAAATTACGTCTTACTGCATTTCCGTTATAATAACAAAATCACGCGAGCGACTTGCTACCAGAAAAAGGTGTCCATTTCTATTATTATTGATCTTCTCGACGTCTTACATGTAAGCCTTCAAAATGCTCTTTTTCCAACTTGACAATGTTTTGGAACGGGGTTTAGGGAAACTTGCATATTTTTAAGTCCGCAATTGTAAAAATAAAATTGTTAAATGTCTTGATCTGATGAATCCAGGCAACAGGTGCAGTATACACATTACTATAGCAGGGGACAGAAATATGTAGATTGGAATGGTAGCCAACGCTTAAATGGAAGGTGACCAGTTTCGACAGAGCTCATGAAATCCAATGTCCAGCTACACTTTCATGTCTTCAATTGCTGTTCGTTCCAAGACTCTGAATATTTTATTCTTTTCTTTTAAAGTCCTACGTATTACATAGGTATTACTACTGCATACACATATATGATATGTTTTTTTCTCCTGCACGGTTTTAGTATTCCCTATTTTCACTGCCAAGTGAATAAAACAATGATTTAAGCAAAAAGCAAATTACAAAACAGTGCGATAAGACCGTTGGTAACAAAATATTCTACAGAAATCAAACACTTCGTAGTTACTACAGTAGATAATCTTCATGCACTAAAAGCAACGTAGGCAAACACGTTTGATAACATGTTGATAAAAAGCTCGTTAAACCAGAGGGGATTGTAGAGAATTAT
This sequence comes from Carybdea cf. marsupialis auct. non (Linnaeus, 1758), assembly GCA_010016065.2. NCBI lineage: Eukaryota > Metazoa > Cnidaria > Cubozoa > Carybdeida > Carybdeidae > Carybdea > Carybdea cf. marsupialis auct. non (Linnaeus, 1758). Next base: position 5,444 of record JAAAKL020009141.1, read on the forward strand.
GGGATAGGAGACATTATGTTTCCAAATTTTGTAATGTTATCGTTTTAAGAAAGAACATTTTTGCTTCATTCAATTAGTAGATACGTTAAATCACGTATCATAGAACTGTGGAATTAAACTCGTATCGATCACGAACCAACTCGCAAAATACATTCAAAGAACTATTTCAAAGAACCAGCACAGGAATTATCGAGTAAGAGGTTATAGTTGTTTATATAGAGTCAATAATATATACAGTCCATGCAGAACAAGTAAATCTTGAATTTGATCATATTTTCAACAGGGATATTTGTCGTAAAACAATTGCGTAGTGTCTATATAAGGTACAATGAAAAGGCCACTACGTTCAAATTTTCTGGATATACGGTTACATTAAAATTGCTCCTATCAATATATTTAAGTGCGTGAATGTATGCCTCGGCTAATAAAAGGGGAATAATTTACCAGGATAAGCATGAGCTTAGTAAACTGGAGCTTGCAACTACTCAATTAACGTGAACAGAAAAATCTTTCTCGTGTATCATGCCGAACTAATGGATTGCTTCCAAAGTACACGCAATCAATGTTTATTGAAGCTGTTTTCGAACACGGAGGTAACATTTTTATTGTATATGTTGTATATCCCCTGTTACCAGAATCTTGCTAGGTAGATATTCCGGATACAGTAATTTCCACAAATAATTTTACTCTTTTTGCGTGGTTTTACGACCTCTTTCGAATCATCTTTCCACCATACAAACCCATAAGCAACAAATATACAACTTCACTTCCGTAAACGGCAAACGCAATTTGTGACCAGTCTCCTGAGTGCCCTTAATGTTATACCCGACCAATTTCAATGCAGTGGTGCTAAGGGAATGTAAAACTTCCGAAAAAGTTGGTAAACCTGAAATAAAACTAATACTCGGGAGTAAATGGCACCGATTTTCTCCTTCTTTTCATGTTAGAACTTTGAACGTATAATCCTGGACAATATTTGAGTCCTACTGTGGCCACGTCAATACAAAACATCGATAAAATTTCAACCAATGACAAGGCAGATCTGAATTTAATAGCGTACCCCTTACATACTTGTGCCGATCTTCGGAAACCATGATACCAAGGCTGTAAACGAGCGGCAGGCATGAGAAGTCAGAGGGAAAAAATCAAACGAAGTCTTTGGTCAGAAGACATTGCCCAATTGATTCATTCTAACGAACAACCATACAACAATACTACTACAATACACGGATGACATGTCTTGACACTTTGCAGCGCAAAATCCACTGGCCATAACAAAAACATGAGAGTCACACTGTCTACATTCCAGTGCCCATTTCTACAGAATGGGGTAACAAAACCCTTTATCTAATTTCCGACGCCTCTATTACAACTTTTCTCAGCAGCACTTAAACCCTCCCCCCTCCCAACTTCATAATTCGCATGTTCACTTTCTGTCACCAAGAATAAATCTTTTGAATGACACTATGATAACAGAAAAACAATTTGGGGAAAGTGACAATTGACCATAACACAAAATCAAGTGGTACTCAGGTCTTCCCAACAATATGAAATAAACATGAAGTAAGTTTCAATGTCTCTATGGGAGCTGGAAATATACGAGAAATGTATGTGGCATGTAATAGTTCCGACCATTAACTTTCTACATGAAAAGATTTCCCTAACACCATCCCTCGTCTATTCTACACTTTCTTCCCCATCCATCCTACCTGTAATGAATCAAAACAATCAGGTTGTGTTAACTGTTAACAGATAAGGATGTCTAACTATTCCAGTACGGCTTTTCGTTTGACTGCATAAGTCGTTCTAACAATAAGTTTGCCCTGAACCTCCGCCATTTTATTATTCCTATTTACCTGTTCATTTTTGCTTCTGTTAGACCTTTTCAACCTGTGCATAATTTGTTCATTACAAGATACTTTTGGACACTCGCGATCCAACAGGAAATTATGATGAAAGAACTGTGTATGACGTATTATTGAAATATTATTAAATGTTTACATTGCGAGTAAAAATAGTTTTTGGAAAGTAAGACCATTGGAGGGATCCGAAGTAGTAACGTGGTACAGTTGTAACGGTTTAACATCTGATTTTAGAAGTAATGTGCGGATATCTTTCTAAAATTAACATCTGTTTACATAAACATACTACAACAGTTCCGGTGGCTCTTTAAAATATCGATATGTATTCATGCCATAGAACATCAAATACTTGGAATGGCGTTGACGTACATACTGTTTAATGCACGTATAGTGTATCCTATCATGACGAAAACAGTATATGTGTATAGATTATAGCGTGTTGTACATAAACTAAACATCTTTATAGTGTCATGAATTACAGACCGACAATAAAGATCCCCAATAAAACACAAGAAAAGTTTACCAGGAAAATGTGGTCAATTGACACCTTTCAGGTTTCTATTACATCATCTTCAGCCACTTTTACCATTTTGCTCATATTTATCTCGTATCAAAATACCCTTTTACCTACCCTGGTACCACAATAGATGAAATCGCGGAATTGATCCAGGTCAAACTACCACGCACGTCTGCAATCCTCGGCTCTATGCTTTTCAGCTTAGGTCAGTTCCCCAATCCCTAGGACAGCCATGCTGCAGCTGGAGAAATACGACTCTGTAAAAGACACTACCGGTGTTCGATGGACCTTGCATGTAACGTCCTTCACAAAACACTGAACACTAGATCTCCTTTCCATGGCCAGACAGAGATTTGGCGCTCATCAAGAGGAGTTTTAGTGTTCTAGTGTGGTTAGCCGAATGCTCTGTTCCTTTCAAAAATTCGATAGTAGTGTTGAGGTTTTCCACTAACTCACCGATAACTGCTGGAATGTGCTGCATTGTGGCATCATCATTGACATCCAATGCCACAAGAGCTTCTTGCAAATAACTACAACAAGATTGTAAAGTGTACAGAATTAAAGAATTCGTCTTCAATTGAACTTTGAGTAAGTAAAATGCAATCAAGAAACGTCAAGCAAACACTGTTGTCAATTTCTACCATACAAAACTATAAATAGGATAGTACAGACGCTCGGGTGAACAAAAAGATTGGGAGACATAGTACGTTTAGAATACACTACTGGGTAAAATGCATTACTAAAAATCTGACTAACTTATTACAACCAGTACATGTTGCGTGATTCTGTGCAGCAAACTCTGCTATATACGTCTTATATAACTATCGTAATAGTGGTATGTGAACGTCTAAACGTCTTTAGCAATTGGCCAACATTTGATTAAAAACAAAAATTGTGTCCACAACTAAATCCTTCATCAAATGACTCCCGATTGCTGTGGCTAAGGTCAGGCAAAAAGGCGTTTCTCATAATGTATCCTCTACTAATCAACTTTTCATTTCAATTCAATGCATTTTAAATTCTTCCAATATCACATTACACAAGAATAAGAAAGATAGGGTACAATGTTGCATCATTAACGTATGAATAACTTCCCCGAAACAATTGAGAGAGAAGAAACAATGTAACTAGCTACTTCTTAAGATCAATTGCATAGAAGTAGCCGCCTTGTGATTGTTAAAATTATGTCATTAGGGAATTCCGGCAGGGAAATATCGTCAGTGCGACTGTCTTTTTATAAATACCCTTATCATGAACATTATTCTCAGCCGCGGGCTTTTAATGACTTGATAGTTCAGTGCTTTCTCCTTGGTTCATTATGTCCTCCTTAATGACACTCCCGTAAGTACACTCTTACACGTAGAGATAGTATTCGACAAGAGCAGGTTGCATTTCAAGGAATAGACGCAGTATGCATATTGCAAAAGAGACAACTACGGCTTGATTGGAAATTTGCATCTTGAATATTATCGTGAAAAACTGAAAGAAAGACGACTCATGTTGTTGGCTAGTCAAGTGCATGAGACGCCTTTTTCGAGATCGATTTGCTGTCTGTTCCATATCTTGTCTTCTTAAACATCGACTGCAGTGGAAGCAGCAAGAGTAAAGATGTCGAAGAATTGAACAGCGCAATAAGAAGAGCGAAAATGAGAGCAAACAAAGAACAAATATTTTTAAATATCCCACCTTACTTTCGTATCTGTGTCTGTCAACAAGTCAACCGACAATTGTTGAATAAGGGATAAAATGATAGGCTGACTAAGAATAGTTGTTCCGTCGAAAACAACTGACGGGTCGGTTCTTTCACAAACCATGTTCACTAGATTCAAATCGGTGGCTGTTAGAGCAGTCTGAAATGCAGTGACGTAGTCTTTATCTTCAAGAGCCTGCTGCACAATTTTCTGAGGGGAAAAGAGAAAATTATCCAATGTCAAATATCAATATCCCGCAAACAAATTTCAGAATATACGCTACACCAAAACGGCGTCAATTATAAATCAATATTATTGCATTATAAGAACGTAACAGATTCTTCCGGTTCATGGCTATTTAATCCTACAGACTGGAGAAATATGGCGGTACATAAATGGCGCGCTGAAGGCCATTTGAAGAATCTGATTTGAAGTCAGGTAAGCTACTTGTTAGAATTAGCTAACCGCCTGAGCCTTAAAGAAAATGTCACTCTTTCATCCACCATAAGTATAATAATTATCGGTACTGTATGGCTATTTTTGCCACAGGCCGCATATACCTTGTCGAGTTTACAACCTCTTTCCTTGTTGTTTAAGTGAGAAGTGGTAGTGCTCACATTCGCTATCTGTTCTGTTGCTAGCACGTAAACTAACAATTTTCCACCAAAGATTATAATGTTTGGCACATTGGAAACGGTTAAAAGCAATAAAATGACATTGAAAGCCTTATCCATAACCCAATACTAATTCTTATGCAGCTATGGTATCCGTGGCTTCTATAAAACTGTTTCGAACTCGGGAACTTCAATTCATCGGTAGGTCAATATCAACAGGGATGGGACTTGAACCAGAGAAAACCGATTATTCTTGCGAAATAAATGCAAAGTAACCCTACCCCAAAGGTTGATAGTTTTCTTATGATTAATAAGAACGCAGAAATTTTTATCCCTCGTCTCCCAGGTGCCTTAAATTTTACCGCTGCATTTAGAACTTCATTTACAGAGAAAATGTACACACAGAAATAAAGCAACTTTCTTTTGGCGAATTTATTTCTGTGTTGTGAAGTGATACAGTATGTGAAACAGGGTTTTCACTGTTTTCTCTCTTCAATATTCTATAATAGTGAAGTGTATTAAGTGAAACATATATCAAATGGTGCATTTGTTTACATATGAGCAGTCTGTGCCTACAAATGTTTTTGAAATTACAAACGGCAAATACACGCCACCAGTACATTCTATAGGATAATTATCTTGTTTCTTAGATATAATAGGTCCATAACCAACTCCAAAATTACCTGGTTCTTCAAATGCTCTTTGCATACAGCAATACACAATATGTGTGAGATCTGCAAAAGCTATATAAGATCCCAGTTTTTTAATATTGCGGATGCAACAATTTGTTGCAGACAACTAAAAGAGGCTAGATTTATAAATGAAGTCAACTTATATTGAAAATCCATACGATTATTCACAGTTGAACATTAATACAGAAAATTTGTCATACATAGAAACTCCATCTATACATTCAATAATCTATCAAAGTCCCCAAGTTTTCATTGTCATATTATAAATTCAATCAGGACTCCCTTTTGCTCATGTTTAATAATTTGTCACAATAAGTACATCAACGTACTGAAAAATAATTTTTCACTGTGGGATGGCATGATTTGAAAATGCTCAGTATATATGTATTAGACACTAACACTTCTGGCCACTAAAGCCCTGCTGTAAGTTGACACACAGTAAAGAACAAGTTTTTGTAGATCGATACTCACCTTTCCAGGTTTTTAGAGAAATACCCACACACGTCCGATATTGGTGACTACGTTTAAGAGAAATTTGCACTCCACCTTTTAATTTCTCATCCCCTTTCAATATATATTATGGTAATCAATATTTAAGACTTATAGGAAGTAAGTAAGAACATGGGTTGTCTGATGCTGTGGTTTTATCCAAAATGGCCAACATATCTTGATACCTGAGACTGTAGTACCTTAGTCTAAATAGACATCTTGTTTCCAACCACTCTTCCAGATAAAGTTATAAAGAGCACAACATGCCTTCACCACTCACTTCTTATATTGCGTAAATAACTGAAAATGTCTATTGGACAGATGCTGCTGCGCAGCCTATATGCGAAAGGCAATTTCTGAGAGGTAACAAGTGAAAGCAATGTTCTCAATGGTTAAATTTTTGTGGGATTTTAAAATATATATGAGGGGGAATGAGCAGCATTAACTCTAACTACATAAGGGCACCCCCCATATTCTCTTAACTGCCTAATGGATACCAGAAGTACCATCAGATAGAGTATACCCCAAATACAGACTGTACAAATATCATCTCATTACTGCTTTACCATTGCCCTACATATGCTCTATGATGAAGCAATTATTGGCATCAACTGCTGTTACAAGTTCAGATGAAGAGTATTCTTTGTAGTTAAAGTAAAATGAACTATTGTCATCAAATGTCTAGATGTTACCGCCCTTTTCGTCAATTGCATCTACGTATAAAGAAAGCGGTTAGTTCCTCCCCAAAACGAATTCTTTAAAATAACTATAAAATTGAAGCCTTTCCTGTGTATGTGGTGGTGCTCAGTTGTATGTTTATTTTAGATAGTGTGACATTTATTTGAGTATTTACAGTAACTATGGTCAATGCCTTCTCATCGAGATATGATAAATCTAACAGAGAGTATGTCAACTCCCAATAATAGGAACAATGGTATTTTACAATCAAGCAGCTCACCCTTTCCATTTTACCCACACAAAAGTATGTCAAACAGTTTATATCAATTCCACTATTCTCACAATCCAGTGTCTTTGTGAAAGAAGACTCATCTGCTTTACATCGTTACACATTTTATGAAAGGATGCTATATTCAAAAATGGAAAGCACTCAATGGTGTTTGCTAATGACAACATGTGCTACCAAGGTAGTGTTTTTAGTTGAGGTTTGAATGTACATACTAGAACAGATTCCTTTATCCAATATTAAGCGTGTAGGGTAAATTTTAGGTTCAAATTCTGCGTAGTAGAAGTATGTAAACCAGTGGAGATCCACCTCATAAACCAAAGGTTCACAGTATTCTTGATGTTTCGTTCGCACTTTGTTGCATTGTGATTTCCTACTTAGATGCTTGGATACTTTACACGGAGGCTGATAAAGTGTGAAAAATTATATGGTAATTAGGAATTTGAGTGTACTCCAATTTGTATGCAAACATGACTGCATAAAATCTATCTTCATTTGCAACAGCCATATGTTCCAAGTATTTAGTTAAATTGCATCAATAGGTTTCTTATGCAAGACCCTTTTTATCTTCTAGAAGTGCCACCATTTTATAACGAGACATCAACGTGGAGTAAACAGAAGCCTGCCCTGTGGATGGTAAACAGGCCGAAGAAATTAGCAGTAACAGCCCTTTAACATTTTGGTATCTTGAACACAAGAGCTAAGAAACAAAGCCAAACGAAAATTGGGCTTATATTTTGTCATATATGGTAGACTACCTTAAGGGGCTGCATGGCAAACTGAAATGATATAAACAATAGGATTGCCGCTACGCACATACCATGAAAACACAACCTCTGAGTATGTATATCTTGACATGATACTATAACAGGTGCTGTAGATGCACCAGAAAATTGTGCTTTGAAAATTAACATTAAAATCGTTACATACCGATATTGTGGTGTATGTACTATGCATCTGCCTACTTTACTTTCATGGAAACATGGTTGAATTCCTATTGCCATTAACAGTGGGTTTGTATCAAAGGATGACCAATGCTTTTGTGGTATCTTGACAATTCTTATATTTGCCAGTATCCCTATCCTTATACTGTTTTCTATCAGAATTCAGTCTAGTAACTATTACTCTATGGTTGACTCTGACACAGTTTCAGACTATCTGAATACATGCTTTGTCAAGTAGCAATGTAAATAGCCTTATCAAGACAAATATATAAATTGTAATATAATCTCGAAAACACCTGCGATATTCTTCAAGGTTGCTCACTATTGAAAACGAAATGATTTGATTGATAATCTATTTTTGAAGTTAGGTGAGCATACTATGTATGAATAAGAAATTAGAACTTGTGATGCGAATGCAGTTCAACTATAAAATATATATGTACTGCAATGTTAGAAAAACACGTACTTTGGCCTATTCTTACGAATTATAGGTTCTCTGTTGCAGCATGGAGCACTCTAGAAACAGTGTCAATAGTACTTGACTATGAGCATAAATCTAATACAGGGTTTCATATGAAACAAAACTTCTATTCATTTACATGGCTGACACATAAAATCCTTATATCGTGATTTATCTTGTTCAAAAAATACTTAAGGTACCACAGAATTTATACAGCGTACACAAGGCAATTATACGTTTGTTACAACATAGGGTAAGCGTTTGTTATTTACGAAGTAAATTTAATTCTTTCTCACATCAGTACCTACCGGGTACTGTAAATTGATACGATACTATTTTGCAACAAAATAAGTGACATTTGCTATTCTGAGTTTTTCATACTTGGGGGCTTCAAAAGATATAAGAAATAGTCAAGTGGCAGATTGTTTGGAGATTTTTAACACCGAAGTTGGTGACACAGCTAAAATAGAATCGTAAAGGTGAAAGATACGATACTGGAACCTACACTGCCGTGGTCTTTCCAAAAGAGCTTAAATAATATTCATGAATCGGAAATAACTTTTTTATCAGTTTCTATACATCTTAGTGAAACAATTTCATAAACCCACGCTCAAAAAGAGCTCTCCTTTCGTTTACAGATATCAACAGGAGCGATTTAAGTTTATTCTTCAAAAATATATTGCTACGGTCCGGAAGTACCATTTGGTTGTAAAAATCGGGTTTATAAAGGCCTTCAAAAGCCTAATTCTGCAAGAATTAGTAACAATCAATCTTCTGCAACGCCTCACTTTCTTGTCTTATAGCGCGGGAAATATCTAGCTGCCATTGTTAAATATCCTCTTCTTCGCGTTTGTCACCTCAGTTTGGTTACAGTTTGCTTCAATCGCTACCGTCCAACGCCTATGTAACAGGTAATGTAGCAAACTAGGGACTGTCGTACAGTTTCGCGTCGGTTCTGATCGGATGTGTGTAACTCCGACATAAGTCATAATCGGTTTTGGTAGGAAAGTAGGTGGTGGATGGTTTTAATTTTGAATAAATTACGTCGATTGTTTCCTGTACTGGTACGTTCGTGAATGCCAAGGTATCTACTTGTTATAGGTGATGTTTTGTACCCTTTCTTCGAATGTGGCTGATGAATCGACTGCGTGTTTCTTAGACATGTCTAGTATAATGATAGAGCTAAGGTGATGTGTAATGCCATGAGCGGGAGTGAGTATCTATCAGCGATACAATTGCCCGTCTGGTGTTTATTGGCACTTTACATTCTATCGATGGCAATTTTCGTTTGTTTTGAAGATTGAACTTAACTAAGTCACAAGCAATATCAAACCGCAGGGAGATGGCACTTGACGCATACTGCAAGTATATTGTCGTTTTAGAAACCTTAGAAGTGGGTTTGTAGAATCCCAGGTTATAATTTCCTGTAAAAATATTTCAGCAAGTTTTACCCTTATTCTCCCACACTCATTACAATATTTTATCTTGGTGCTGGAACCTTCCTCTTTACTTTTCTTATTTGTGGTCATTTACTATATTATATATACATATATATATATATATATATATATATATATTATACTATAATAGGCTACGCTCGAAATCGAGTATGCCACAAAAAAAACCAAAAAAACTATATTATATATT